>JZSA01001668.1:0-10095 GCA_000956155.1 Cotesia vestalis
CAATCAGAAAAAAAAACGGTACTTCATCATTTTAAGTAAAAAAAAATTGTACCACCCAATAAAATAGTCTTTTCTTAATATTATATATTTTTTGCAAAGACATAAGCTAAAATTTTTATATTAAATTTTAGCGTTCAACTATACCTCCAAATTTTCCAAGCGGTACCCAGAAGTTGAACAAGCTGAAGCCGTATAATTTTAATCGCACTCTAACCTCTAATAGGTTTATAGACTAGTGATCAGCATTGTGATTTATATCAATTATTGCAAATTAAATAAGTTTTATAGCTAAAAATAAATGTAGTTAAAAATTATTGAACGTTTTGAATTGAGTTTTTTTTTATTTTTAATTGAAAATTTGCTTTGTTATTTATAAAAAAATGTCATTAAAAAATTAAATACAAATATTTTTCATTTTAAAATCAATATATTAAATATTCTCAGGGTTATTTTTCATATTAATCAATAATATGTCATAATTCTTTTGATATTTCAATGAAACGTTGCAAATTTATGGTGTGCCCATTGCCATATATTTTACTTGTTCAACTACTGCTCCCGGAGTGTTCAACTACTGCGGCTTGTCAGAATTGATTGTTCAACTACTACTCCTTTCATAGTCTATCTTAAAAACGTTGTAAAAATATAATTATTCAATTATTTGCGTTATTTTGCGCTTTAATCAATTCAAAATCGTTAATATTTTCGTGAAAAACACTAATTTGAACTAATAATTACATCTTTTTATATTAAAAGTAAGATCAAATACGTTTTACTTTGAAACCTGTTCAACTACTGGGTACTTTACCTTATTCGATAGATGCTATTTTTTTCATAAAAAAGGTACTAAACCGTAGACTAAACAATCAGTAAAAAAAAAAAAAACGGTATATCATCATTTTAAGAAAAAAAATTGTACCACTCAATAAAATAGTCTTTTTTAAATAATACATATTTTTTGAAGACATAAACTATAATTTTTATATTAAATTTTAGAGTCTAATTACACCTCCAAATTTTCGAAGCGGTACCTAGAATTTGAACAAACTAGAGCCGTATAATTTTAACAGCACTCTTACTTCTAACACTTATGAACTTAAAAAACTTAAACGGGGCCATTTTAATATCAATTAAAAAGTCTCTTCAGAAAAAAAGATTGAAAAATCGCATTTTTGACCTTTTAAGCGCGTATAATCTCTCAACAAATAGTTTGTAATTAACAGTTACCTAAAAACTCTGTCTTTTCATGCCGTAATTTAGCAAGCTCATCTTCAACTTGAAGTAGATGGGTATGTTCTTTTTCAAGCTGGATCACTCGTTCTCGCTCCTTTGTCAATTGACTCTCCAACTCGTTTATTTTAGTCTCGTTGTGAGTATTAATTACCTGCAGAATATCAAATTTAATTAGTAAAATTGTTTGAAAAATTTCAGACAAATTGTTAATACACATCAAACAAAATTTATTGTTAATAATTATTAATTAATTAATTAATAATAAAACAAGTTACCGGAGGAGATTGTCAAGATTATTGATTACAATTAATTTCGATCTAAATGCTATAAGTTTTTTGTAGATAAAGATGATTAATTATTGCAATTACTATGTATTTAAATTCACATTTTTTTTTTTCTATTTTTTGTTTTATTAGTTGTTACTTTTCTTAATTTTCTTGCTTTTCTACACGGAAAGAACAAGATTGTACTGGCATAAATGCCAGATTTATCTCACATAAATCTGAGCAAAAAAAAATTTCAGATGGTAGTGAGAATAATCTAGATTGTACTGAAATCAATGTAGATTATATTGGAATAAATCTTAGATTTATCCCAGATAAATCTTGGATTATACACTGTCAAGTACTCTTGGCATAAATTTTTTTTTTGCTCAGATTTATGTGAGATAAATCTGGCATTTATGCCAGTACAATCTTGTTCTTTCCGTGTATACTGTCTTTTATTATCATTTCCATTACTGTTTGATTACTATTATTATTACTATGTATTAATTTATATGTAAGGCCTAAAAGGGTCTAAAAATTTTGATAAATAAAATAAAATTAAATTAATAACACACGTTTTAATAAATAATAAAAAAAAAAGTTAAATAGATAAAAATTGTCTTCATTAAAATAATCTGTCAAATTAGTCCACTCAAAAAATTTCTAATCTCAAGGCATTGTTGAGAGTTTACTAAACTTAAAATAGACAAACTCGCAGATGCTTTGAAATGAAAGTGTATTAGTAAAGATTAAAAGTATTTTTTACAAGAGTGCAAGCGGTGCAAAAAATAACTAGATAAAAATTATTACTTACATCAATTTCAGCTCTCTCTGTCTGAAAAGTGAATAAAAACGATAGAATGTGTAGTGGTCGTTAGCAAAAGCTCTTAAAATTTCTAAATTTTAAATCATTCCATCACCAGAATAAAAAGCTTCATAATGATAAGAATTATAAATTTAAATTTAATTGAAAATAAAAATAAAAATAAATATTTAGGCACCTGGATGTCTTCTTTGTTGACAGACTCTTCCTCAAAACGAAACAATAAATCTTCGCTTTTTTGTTTCTCTTCTTCCAGCTGCGCAAATAGCTGGCTCTTTTCTTCCAACAGCTTTTCGAGCGCTGACTGCGCCTCCAAAACTGCTTTCTCCATATCTTCTCGATACTACAGATATATAATAATTCAAGGTCACTTATAATTTAGGCTTATAAATAATTCAGTTGAACTTGAGAGGTTTTATATGAAGACAAACTAAAACTACCTTATCATATTCTTTTTGGAGCTTTAATATCTTTTGCTCCGCATGGTCGGCTTGAGTTGCTGCTTTCGTTATTCGTTCGCGTTCAAGATCTCTTTCTTTTCTTAACATTTCTATTTCTTGTTGCTTCTCCTTCAACATCTCCTGCAAATCAATCATTCTTTTCAAGGTCATCAGCAATAAAACGAATTAATAAATCAACTTTATAAAAATAAACTACGATAAATAATACTTCAGGCTGTCGTGTTGTAAAAAATTGTCTGTGTGAAAATTTTATCAATGCAACAAAACTCAAACTTCAAATTTTTTTTTTTATACTTCAAATTTTTTTTTATACTTCTAATTTTTTTTTATACTTCTAATTTTTTTTTATACTTCTAATTTTTTTTTATACTTCTAATTTTTTTTTATACTTCTAATTTTTTTTTATACTTCTAATTTTTTTTTATACTTCTAATTTTTTTTTATACTTCTAATTTTTTTTTATACTTCTAATTTTTTTTTTTTTTATAGTTCTAATTTTTTTTATACTCCTAATTTTTTTTTTATATTTCTAATTTTTTTTTCATCATTCTACACAGAAAAAAAAATTAACTTGATTCAAGAGAAAAATTCTTGAACCAAGAATATAATTTGGAAGAGAGTAATTGTCTTGAATCAAGGTGAAAAATTCTTGAATTAAGTAAAATTTCCTCAAATCAAGAAAAATTTTCTTAAATCAAGAATTTTTCTACTCAAATCAAGAATATTGAGCTCTTCAAAAATATATACTTGATTCAAGAAAATTTTTTTTGTGTATAGACTCAAAAATTGAGTTTCTGGCTTAAATATTAAAGATAAAAAAAAAACTTTAAAAATTATCTGGTAGATGATGAAATTCCCAACAAAAAATTTCTCTTACTATTTTTTTTTATCTTCTATCCTTCAGCCAAAAATTTAGTTCAATTATTTTTGTCTAAATTGAAGTGCGTACGTACGAATGTACGGATTATCAATATCTCAACATCTACTGAACTGATTTAAAAAATTGAAACTTAAATCATGCCAACGTAATTCAAGGCGCTATTTTCATACAAAAAATTTTTTACATCATACCAAGCTTTGCTTAATTTACAACTAATAGTTTACAACTAATTGTCGATATAATTAATAAGGAAATAGGAATAAAATCTTTATTCAAAAATACATAACTGTTATTTATAATTAACAATTAATAACAAACAAAAATCAACAACTTTATTGCAAGCAATTTGTACAAACAATTAATAACTAAAACTAAATCGCTTAAAATCTAAAAATCTAAATACTTTATTTAAAAAAAAATAAAATTTATATATTTAAGTACAATAAATATATCTAACTGTTAATTCATTAGTAAATCTCACCTGCAATGAGCTTCTGGCAGGTGTCGTAGTGCGCAAGCCAGCTTTCTGCAATATCAAATGTTAAAAAATACTTTGGCCATGCAGCGAATCTAGACTTCATGCATTAAAACTAGTATCACGGTTTCTCATAAGAAAAAAAAAAAAAAAAAACCGTTTCAAATTTACAAACATCAGCAGGACGTTTATGTAAGTTTGAAAAGACAATTATCAAGGATGTAATTGAATAGGATCACTCAGAAGTCGCGAATCTTACCCTGGTAGCTCCACGGGTCGCAGTACTGGCAGTGGTGCTTGCCAGACTCGACAACGACGTCAGGGATTCTCTGGAGCTGGTTTTTCTAAGCGAGGAGTTAAGAGCAGCTCCACTGGGCTTGTGGACCACGCAAATAGACGGTCTTTTACTGGACGGCGATCTTGATACTTTGTGCAAGGGTGCAAAGAGCCCATGCTTAGGACGACATTCAAAGTACCTAGTTGGTTAGTTAATATAATTTATTATTATTTAGATTAATTTATTTTTCTAGCAGCGTTTACTCTAAAAAATCAGATGGTAATTGGAGACCTTTTATCAGCGACAGAACCGTCATTTTTTCCCACTGGATCATCCAATTCGACTCCACACCACTCGCCAGCCGCAAATTCAGTCTCACCGACGAACCTCAGTACTCCGGTCTTGCTACCTTGACTTGAAGAAACGATAACACGATCTCCAATTTTTAAATCGCGTTGCGATACTGATGATAAACTGGTCATCGAGGCATCTAGATGAAATTTATCTTAACATTACACACATTGAAAATTACAGTACAGGTACATGTGTTTTATTTTGTGCTCTCTTTAATAGTTCATTTTTTTATTAGTAACAAAACAAAAAGCTTTAAAAAAAACTCTGAAAGATAATTGGGTTAGGAATAAACTACAACTACGGAAAATACATGTAAGCTGTGCAGGTAGAGGTCCTATCTATTTATGGACGACGGTAATAGTAGCGGTATTTACTTAGAGACGGTGAAATAGATTTGTTGAGACGGCTGTCAGGACTCGCTGGACTCTTTATTCTCGGTGATACTGCGTCCACCAGTGGGAAACGGGTCAGCCGAGTCAAACGCGAGAAGATTCCGTGCTTTGGTGCGCATTGGAAATAACGCGCTCCCGCTACTGATCCGTCATTTTTTCCTGAAAATAAGTTAAGTTATTAAATTGATAATTCAAAATATTTTTAAAAGATTTATTTCTGAAATCAGGAGACATTTAACAATTTTTTTTTTTTTTATAAAAAATCAATTTTTTTTAAAAAGTTAACACTTGTACTTTTAATTTCATCAAAATTAATTTAGCAGATATTTGATAATTTTAAGAATTTTTTTAACTAATAAAAAATTATAAAAAAAATTTACATGTAGAAATTTTAAAAAATTAAAAATGCAATTTTTCAAAAATAATTTATTTGTTAAAAAAAAAAACTAAAAAATAATCAAGTTACTGCTAACTTTAATGTCATTTTTATTTCATTTCTAGATGTGGAATTTTTTTGTTAAAATTTTTCATTGTAATTTAATTGTTATAAAAATAAAAAAAAATTGATAGATGTCTGTTCACTTCAGGATCATTGAAAAGAATTAGAGAGTTATAAAAAATGATACTGAAGTTAGCTGACAGCTGTCAATTTGTTTGAATCCTATAATAAATCAATTACAAAAAAAAATGCTTCGAAAAATTTTTTTTTGAATTTTTTATTTAATTTTTTTTTAATATAAATTTCATTGCTATAAAATTCTAAAAAAAATTTCTAATGTCTGTCAACTTCAGTGTCTTTTATAAAAATTGAATTAATTTTTTTTTAGATTATTTTTTTGTAGTACTTGTTCAAATATAACTTTTGACAACAAACGAATTAATTAAATAGTTAATTTAATAAAAAAAATTTTCATTTTAATTATTCATTAGTTAGTTTTTGTTGAGGAAAATTATTTTATATTTTATTATGTTATTAAATTATAGAATAATTTAATTATGTTATCTGATAATTTTTATTAATAATAAATTTTTTTTTTAATTGTAAAAAATTATTATTAAGTTTAGAAAAAATTTTTGAAGATTAAATTATTGATATTCTTTTTACAAATTATTTTTTAACTATTGTACTTGTTTTTTTTTTTAAAGAAACAAACCGTAAATGGAAATTTACTTAATTATATGTTATAAATAAATTATTCATGATTTTAAAACAATGTAAATGTAAAAATGTTTTTATAAAAAAAATTATTATTAATTTCAAACTTGACATTATTTTTTCTATAATTAATTTTTAAAAAATTATTTTGTAAAATACGAATTTTTTTTCATTTTTTTTAAACATTATTTAATATGTAATTTTTTATTCATAAAAAATGAACAAATATATTGAAATGAAGTTTTTAACTAGAGTTTTAATCAATGATACAAAGAAGAAAACTTGTAAAAAAATAATAATGAGTATTGTTTACGTTTTTAAAAACACACAAGTCCAAAAATAATGTAAAATGTCCTTGTTATTTATTTATTTGTGATGTTTTGTATATAATACAACTGGTTTCAATGGTGAATACCATTTATGGGAGGCGCGGGTTCACCGAGAATTCTTATAATTTTTTTAGTCTTGCGAAATAAGGTATTACGTCAACGTAGAATAATCATTAACATTACACACGTATAATAATGTAAGCCACAAATTACTCAGTGTGTCTAATTGCTATAAATAACGCGTACACGAATTTACCTCTTTTTGAGCCATTATAATTACAAGCTCATTAACATCAATTGAACATTAATTACATCAATTCCACGTATTTAGAATCTTAAAATGATTAATCCTACACCTCGATTATTATTATCGTCTAATAAATTTTATTTTGCATTATCAAACATCGAACTTATCGTGTACTTGTCATTATGACATTTCAATAAATATTTATTATTTTAGCAAATATTATTATTTATTTAACGTGAAATTATTTCGTTGATCAAATACTATTATTGGTATATATAAAGCAATAACAATTAATGACATCACGTGAGTAATTTATTTTTTTTTATAGTACGAAGGTTTCACGATTTCACTTAAATTGAAACTAATAAGGTATGATACGTGTTCTAGATTTTGATTTATATTTTTTTTTTTTACATAAAGTAATGAATTTATTAATTTTTCTCCATAATTTCTAGTTTGGAAAATTTTTCTCATAAATTAGTAATTAATTTTAAATAATAAACTTTTTAGAAAAATTATCATAATTTTTTTTAACTAAAACTAGAAACTAAAAAATTTCAAACTTTCTTAAAAAAAATCAAGTAATTTTCGTTAATTAATTTTTGAAAATTCTTACTCGATACAAGCTTTAAAAATGTATAAATATAATTTGTGTAACTTAAATAACAATAATTATTAACTAATTTCTTAATAACAATTTTTTTCTTATCAATTTAATTAAAAAAAATTCCAAAAATTCTTCAAAAATAATGAAACAAAAATTAAAAACTGTCAATAAATCAAAAAATTCAATTCAAAAAACTTTTCCTTACAAAATTATCACTAACTATTTTAAAAAAATTTTGATCATTAAAAATTCAATAATTAATTACAGAAAAATAGTAAAAATTATTAATAATTTTTCCACACAATTTAATATAAAATAAAACCCTCATTAGTATCAAAATTAAAATTTAAAAACCATGAAACGATGGGTTTAAATCCTCCGTATCACTTTTAAATATTTACCGGATAAATATCAAAATATAATCAACAATAACAATATAGTACAATGATACAAAGAAGAAAACTTGTAAAAAAATAATAATGAGTATTGTTTACGTTTTTAAAAACACACAAGTCCAAAAATAATGTAAAATGTCCTTGTTATTTATTTATTTGTGATGTTTTGTATATAATACAACTGGTTTCAATGGTGAATACCATTTATGGGAGGCGCGGGTTCACCGAGAATTCTTATAATTTTTTTAGTCTTGCGAAATAAGGTATTACGTCAACGTAGAATAATCATTAACATTACACACGTATAATAATGTAAGCCACAAATTACTCAGTGTGTCTAATTGCTATAAATAACGCGTACACGAATTTACCTCTTTTTGAGCCATTATAATTACAAGCTCATTAACATCAATTGAACATTAATTACATCAATTCCACGTATTTAGAATCTTAAAATGATTAATCCTACACCTCGATTATTATTATCGTCTAATAAATTTTATTTTGCATTATCAAACATCGAACTTATCGTGTACTTGTCATTATGACATTTCAATAAATATTTATTATTTTAGCAAATATTATTATTTATTTAACGTGAAATTATTTCGTTGATCAAATACTATTATTGGTATATATAAAGCAATAACAATTAATGACATCACGTGAGTAATTTATTTTTTTTTATAGTACGAAGGTTTCACGATTTCACTTAAATTGAAACTAATAAGGTATGATACGTGTTCTAGATTTTGATTTATATTTTTTTTTTTTACATAAAGTAATGAATTTATTAATTTTTCTCCATAATTTCTAGTTTGGAAAATTTTTCTCATAAATTAGTAATTAATTTTAAATAATAAATTTTTTAGAAAAATTATCATAATTTTTTTTAACTAAAACTAGAAACTAAAAAATTTCAAACTTTCTTAAAAAAAATCAAGTAATTTTCGTTAATTAATTTTTGAAAATTCTTACTCGATACAAGCTTTAAAAATGTATAAATATAATTTGTGTAACTTAAATAACAATAATTATTAACTAATTTCTTAATAACAATTTTTTTCTTATCAATTTAATTAAAAAAAATTCCAAAAATTCTTCAAAAATAATGAAACAAAAATTAAAAACTGTCAATAAATCAAAAAATTCAATTCAAAAAACTTTTCCTTACAAAATTATCACTAACTATTTTAAAAAAATTTTGATCATTAAAAATTCAATAATTAATTACAGAAAAATAGTAAAAATTATTAATAATTTTTCCACACAATTTAATATAAAATAAAACCCTCATTAGTATCAAAATTAAAATTTAAAAACCATGAAACGATGGGTTTAAATCCTCCGTATCACTTTTAAATATTTACCGGATAAATATCAAAATATAATCAACAATAACAATATAGTACAAGTAAAAATAAATATACCGGTAGACAAAAACTCGTTTCCACTGTAGGCGTACTATCAGTACAGTAACTGAGACAAGATCCTAACGTTAAGTAAGAGCAGTGAGTCTGGCCGGGTCCAGCATAACGTGAGTCCAGACTCTTGTCTTAATATTCTCCAAGAAGGGGTAACTCCTTATAGAGAGGGCTTTATTATTGTATACTTACCCATCACAATAATATTACAACTACATTAACAGTATAAATCGTATACTCCAAAACATTCAAGTATATACTTTGTCCAAAGTAAATGCTGTCACGTTCGCATGTCGGTTTATTTACAAAACACTCCAATTCAGCAATTGCTTAGTGCAATTAAACAATTAAATCAGCCTCTAAAAAAATCAAACATTCACAATAAATTCATTACTCACTCATAGAAGATCTAGGTGACGGAGACGGTACCGCTGGTTTAGGTGGACCCGTACAGCACGGTCGTCCTATTTTCGAAGGCTGTCTTAGCCCAGATGCTTTTTCCGACATTATTTATTTCTATAAATTGTTATAAACAAACAAAACACTTTTTTTTTTTTAACAACACTTTACACTGCTATGAACAACAGACACCAGTGATCAAGGTTGTGAAATAAAATATCATCTTATATTATTTTACTTGTTATATATTATTAGAATTAGATTGCGTTACCTTGAAACAAAACACTAAAATATGTTATGTTGTGTGTTAAGTATCGAAAAAATGTCCACTGGTATTTAGATTTATTTTTAACACTCAATATGTCTGTAATTAAAAA
>JZSA01001669.1:0-13696 GCA_000956155.1 Cotesia vestalis
TCAAGAGTTATAAGGTTTACCCCTCCATGCGAACTTGAAAAAATGACACCATATACCGTGAAATCAGGTTTTTTTTGTATTTTTTTATTATTTTATGGCTATAAATAATTATAAAAAAATATTTAAACTGTTCAGTAATCATTTCTCTTAGCAACAAAGCGTGTTTTATATAATTTCTTTATGTATAAACAATTTAAAAGGCGATTTAATCCGAGGAAATCGGGGTATTTTAATTTTTTGGCGATAGCAGAGCTATGCCTTCGCGCGTTCGCGCTTAAGGCATGCAATAGATTTTAGTTTATTGCTAATTATAATAAAATTACATTAAACTAGACCGTGATTTTCGAAAGGACTTAGTTTAGGATAATACTGAAGCGTATAAAAAAAAATGGACTTAATCGCTTAAGTTTTTCGACATTTATCGTGACCACGCCAGTTTCCATAGATACATTATACACACGAACTTCTACGGAATAATTTTTTTAAACACTTTTTTTATTTATTTAAAAAGCAAAATGTCATAAGTGTGGAAACTGGTGTTTTCTCATGACATTTATGTGTAAGTATTATTTTACAAGTGCGATAGAAAAGAAATAAAGACAATTTTAGTTCTAAAAGTCACTTGATTTTTGTAAAGCGAGAATAGAGCACTACCTCATCCGCTTCGCTTGTGAGGCGTGCAAAACCTGTAATTTCAATATTTCTTCTATTGCAATCTCTGAAAATCACTCAAAAATTAGTTTTTTTTTTTTTTTTAATATCCCTTGATGTATAATAATCAATATTAATGCACTAAAAATAATTAATAAATAATGAAAAAAATGTTTCTTCTCATTTCGGAGTAAGTGATTTCAACATTGAAAAGGAACGAGTGATATGAAGATTCAAATGCACAACTAACTTTGTGAATATGAAATTTCGTCCACGTAAACAAGTAACACTTTATATTAAACTTGAAAGCTTGCACATACGGATAGGGTTGACAAGCTTATGACAGTCCCATGACAGTCATCCGTAGTGGCAGAAAAGGGTGGAAACATCAACGAGAACAAGTACGAAAAAGTGATGGAGGAAACGAGAGGATGTGAGTGCAGTGGTCTGCGTGTGTGAGTATATCACACGAATAAATAAAGCTATCTGAGCTTGCGTTTATCATTCGCTATCCGAGCGGTTCTCGTAAATCTGCCTGCTCTACCATCCAGGCGACTGAATAAGAGAAAAAGATCGAAAGTCGATGTGTACGAGAGAAAGAGAAATAAAGTGTGATAGAAAATCTAGGTGGGAGAGCGAGTACACGATTCCGCACAATTCTGGTCTCTTCCTGTCGAGCCGCCGGTCTGCTTCAAGTCGATAAGAGGTTTCGGTATAACATTCTGATCTGACACTGCTGCAATATGTTATGATGCACTATTCATCATTCAATTTTTACTTTAATTATTTCTGCTGTAATAATTTTCATTGCCATTATCAATATTTGGCTTATAATTATCCTTTCAGATTGCACGCCTCATAACGCAAAGCGGTTGAGGTAGTGCTTTACTCCCGAAAACGTCAAGATCAAGCTATTTTGTGATCATAGTCTTATTTTCCATTATAAAATTGATTTTAATAAAATACAAAAAATACTTTTAAATCTTTCACGCCATTGTCCATCCAGAAAAGAAAGGTACTGCGCATGCATTGTAAACGAACTTTATTTACATACACAGAAAGAAAGAAAATCTTGAGTCAACCGCACGCAGAAAAAAATTTTGTTAAGATAATCTAAGATATGTTGTGGTAACAAATGAATTTGTTAACATAGGGATAACAAATCATATGTTAAAATAACAAAATTTAGGATATAACAAGTTATTGATATGTTATAACAACAAAATAGTTTTGTTAGTATGGCAAAATCTTTTAGTTGATTCGACAAAATCCTATAGTTGGGGTAACAAGTTTTTTTGTTGAAACAGCAAGATTGTTCTATTAAAGTAATAAAGAAAATTTGTTAGAGTAACAAAGCAAATTTGTTGTAGTAATGAAGAGAATTTGTAAGAATAACAATGAGAATTTTTGGAAATAACCCATTGAGTATCATTATACTCAATCATTTTCGTGATAAGCTTTTGAGGATTTGGAAAATATTTTGGCAACAAATTAGTTTTGTTACTGTAATAAAATCACTTTGTTACAGCAACAAAGTCATTTTGTGACAACAACAAAATGATTTTATTAGTGAAACAAATTGATTTTGTGATTGAACAAACTGGTTTGTTAGTACAACTTGAAACATTTTGTTAATGCAACTAATGGATTTGTTGCTATAACTATACTCATTTGTTACCACAACATATTTTTCATTTATCCCGTCTTGTTGATTTTGTTACTTCAACAAAATCATTTTTATGCGTGTATAATCATTTTACTTACCCCTAAGCATTCAATTTCAGGAGTCTTGCCGTTTATAGCCTTGGTAACAGCGTTCCATATAGCTTCTCCGGTGTAATTATTGCCAGGAAAAATGTTCGATTGACGAAGAATAGTATCCATGTTATACTTGTCAAATAGTTCCAGAGATTTCTTGAAATACTTGAGTTCACCATCAATTTCTTTAGAATAATTTGTACATTGTGTGTTATAGTGCCAAGTATCGTTAAGAAATGCAGATGACTCTTCCAAGTCCCATTTTTTGAAAAGTTCGTTTTTAATAGGCAACAATTTATTTATATCGAAATTGCTTCTATTATCTTCGTAACATGAAAAATATTCATCACCAGCGACCTGGTACTCAAAAGTAACTATATTCCACAAATAATCCGGTGGTTTACATTGACTTAAATCGTTTTTGAAGCAAAATCTCGAGGGATAGTGTTGTTTGAATCTATACTGACCATTAATTTTTTTAATATCAGAGTTCTTATTAACGTCATCTGCACTGAAATTTTTATAAATAATTATATTGAACTATTTACGTTATGAATTTAATATTTACCATTTAGCATGCAGCAAAAAAAAACTTAAGATCAAGAAAAAAATATGATTCTTCGTAGGATTCATTGTAGCGGACAACTACTAACTAGCAGACAACTTTTAACTGAAGATTCATCGATTTAAATGATTTTATATATATATTCACTTATAAGTATGTCAACTAGTTGTTATAATAACCGGATTCTAAAAATGTCTAAATGAGGCAGTATAATTGTAAATTATTTATAAACATCTTAATTGATTAAGAATAACTGAGAAAAAATTTAACCGATAAAAATAACGACCCCAGGGTGTGAAAAGCACATAAAATATATAAAATTAATTACTGGAGAAATTTTAAAAATTTCTGATCTCAGATTATAATAAAATAATATAATTCTTTAATTAAATTACTTCTTAAAAAAATTAATAGATTAATAAATATCACACGGAAAAAAGTAAACTGTAATATTCACTCGGATTCCGGTTAGTTTTTATAGTTTCAAACAGTAAAGCGGACTTCGGTGTTTCATAAATGTAAATTTTACAGAACTTAATGTAGAAAGTATAAAAGCCACAATTTATAATTTAATATCCAAAATAAGTAATTAGTAGTTGTCACTATAGTAAATAACGACTTTTTTATCTTTAAAAATTACAGTTTCAAACAGTAAAAATTGCCATTTCAATATATAGTCCATATTATGAAGAGAAGGGGAACTCAGATGAAAGAGAAGGGGGTCTCACTCTGGGAGAATTTAATATTTCAAACAGTAAAAATTATACTTTTAAAATATACATTCTACCAGTCTAAGCAAGTCAATAATTACAGTTCGATTTTTAGCGTTGCGTTTAAAATTTACCATTTAACTTTGTAAATATTGACGTTGCTTGTACTAGAAATTTACTAACTTTATTCTATACTTTTTACATATCATAACATCATTTTTTAGGTACGAAATGATAAATATTAAAGTCTGAATTCTTAATTACTATACTTAAACATTTTAGACATTTACATGGCGAATATTACTATTTGAAATAGTATTTTCTTCCATGTAAAGAGTAAATTGTAAAAAAGCGTGGGGTGCTTTTTAAGATATTATCAAAATGATAATCATTCTACTTATATCTGTCAATAAAATATTTATAACTATTGACACCATGCACCCCACGCTTTTTTTTAAATGAAATAATTTTTATTTTATTCACACTATTATTAATTTATATTTCTTAAAATTTTTAACACTATTCTTAATTTAAATTTATTAAAACTTATTTTCTATTTTTTAAGTTCGGTTTTCTATAAAAAGCGTGTTTTTTAGTTTTTTTAAACTATTATTTATTTACTGTGTAATTATAAAAATCATGATTTTGAATTTGCGGCTTTTTGTTTTTGATTTTATAAAAAATAAAAAATTTCTAAAAATTTTGAAATGTCGGCTAACTTCATTTTCATCAAAATTTTTAAAAACTTTTTTTTGAAAAAATTTCCCTTAAACATTTGAAAAAAAAAAAATATCACTTGTAAAAAACTTGAAAAACTATAAGTGCAATTTTTTATAAATATCTTTTTAATTAAAATTTAATTAATAAAAAAAATCAAAAATTTTTAGACGTCCGCTAACTTCAGTGTCATAAATTTAATTGGTAAAAATTTTATCAAATAAAAATTTATTTAAAATTTTTAATGACCCCGGGAGTGATTTGTAACTTTGCGTCAGCAAAGTAACGGAAATTTCCAATGATAAGAGAGTCACCGAGCTGGGCCCCAACGGCTCCACCAGGGTGTAACCTGAGATGCAACGTCAACGATTTTGATCCGTACTTTGTATAATTATCCTGCGGATAAGCAGTCCAGGGCAATTTCTGAAGCTATGAGGACTGACTCCGCTCTTGGCTTTTTACTTATCTTCATTAAAACTTGACTTTAAATTTAAATTATGAATTTTTATTCAAATAAACTTACAGGGGTGTACGCTGAAGCTCAGTGTTCAGTTAAAATCCTTCACTCGGGACCAATGACAGGCTCATCTGGGATCTATTGATACCCTCACGAGACCAAACCTAGATTTAAATTATTTAAAATTAACGACCCAAAATTTGGGAACGTCACATTTTAATAAATTTTTTTTATGATAAAATACTAAATTTTCCTATTAACATTATAGAGGAACCTGATAATGAAGAAGCTGCGGACCCACTGGCAGGAGTTACCGAAACGCAGGCTGAGGAATCACCGACGGGTTCAGACTTGAAAGGATTATTAGACAGCAATTTCACTAACTGTTCTCTAGATAACAATCAGTATACATTGATTGCTAATGAAAATTTAATTTTAATAAAAAATGAATACGACAGCTCACCTGAGGTAAATAGTAATGTCAAAGAAACTAATGTAAAATTATCAAAGAGGCCAAAAATTACTCAGAAAAAGGAAAGACAGTCTCGTAGCAAAAAAAAAAGGAATTCAAAACCTGCAAAAAAGAAAGCTAAACTTTTGAAATGCGACAGGTGTCCTGCTCTATTTGACTACAATAGTAACCTTGAAAGACATAGGCGAACTCACTCGCCGCAAAAACCGTACACTTGCGATATTTGTGGAACAAAATTTGCTTGGAAACGTAATTTAAAAGGTCATATATTTTTACATTCTGGAGAGCGACCTTTCAAATGTAAGACATGCTTGAAAACATTCAACAATAAAAATACACTGGAAAGACATATGATTATTCACTTGGGTGTTAAACCACACAAATGCAAAATGTGTCCAGCAGGATTCGATTCTAAAAGCAATTTAACGAGACACATTCGCTCTCATACAGGTGAAAAACCATTCAAATGTGAAATCTGTTTGGCAAAGTTTACAGAGAAGCGCAATTTGCAGAACCATTTATTAATTCATTCAGGAGAGAAACCGTGGCAGTGTAATGCCTGTCCGTTAAGATTTAGTCAGAAAGCTTACTTGAGAAAGCACCAAATGTACCACATAAATAAAAACGTTCTGGAATGCGACGTCTGTTCGATGACATTCGAAACGAAACGTAGTCTATCTAGGCATATGACGATTCACGCAACCGACAGGAAGTTTGAATGTGATATGTGTTTGGCAAGATTCATTAAAAAACGTGAACTGACGAATCATATAATGGCTCACACAGGGGAAAAACCATGGCATTGTGAGATTTGCCCAGCACAATTTAGTCAGAAGTTGTACTTAAAAAACCATAAAATTGTTCATGCAGATCAATTACCGTTTGAATGTGAGACTTGTTCCGAAAGATTTGATACGGAAAGCAATCTTTTAGAGCACAAAAAATCGCATTCGAAAAATTTATGGCAATGTACAATTTGTAATAAAAAATTTACGTGGAAACATCATCTCGAGAAACACCTACTAACACATACCAGGGCGCGACGTTACAGGTGTCCAACGTGTCCAGCAGCGTTTGGTTCTAATAGTAATCTCACTAGACATATTCGCTCTCATACGGGCGAGAAACCATTCCAATGTGAAATTTGCGAAGCAAGATTTAGTGAAAAACGTAATCTTCAAAATCATATTAATACCCATACAGGAGAAAAGCCGTGGCAGTGTGACAACTGTCCAGCGAAATTTGGATCCAGGTCCACATTGACAAAGCACAAGCAGCTTCATAAGCAACCACTTTTATTTTCATGTGATCACTGCTCACAGAAATTTATTTCAAAACGAAAGCTCATCAAACATATATTAACCCATGCGGACAATTGGCCATTTCAATGTGAAATTTGTTCAGCAAGATTCACCGGGAAACGGAGTATGTATTTTCACTCTCTGACTCACACAGGTGAAAAACCGTGGGAGTGTGAAATTTGTTTTGCTAAATTTGCTCAAAAAGCTTATTTAACAAGACATAAACTTACTCATATAAATTTGTTATCTTATAAGTGTCCTCACTGTTCAGAGCGATTTCATTCGGTAGAAAATCTTAATGAACATATACCAATTCACATGGCTCCTAAAATGGTTATACAGTGTGATTTATGTTCAGCAACGTTTCGCGAAATACGGAATTTAAACAGTCATATGGTACTTCATTCTCAAGGAGAAGAACCTTGGAGATGTGAAATTTGTTCAATAGGTTTTAGATGGAAGTTTGATTTAGATAAACATAAACTTGATCATTGTTAGTGAAAATCATCCAGATAAATTATGCTGTCAAGAAAAGTTAATTTTATTTATTAAAATTATTATAATTAACGTAACTGCTTTGTTTAAGAAAAAATGTTTAAGCATTAATTAATATTAATAAAAAACAAAATGCAATTTACCAAAAAAAAAAATTTTTATCAGTTTCCTTTATTTTATATTGAGAGGAAAAACTGTAGGATATTAATTTTTTAAATTAATTATTAAAAAATAATCTATGTACATAGTTTTTTTAATTTATATTTATTACTTTTATTATTTATTTATTTATAAGTCGCTATATGTCTATCAAGGTTTTCAGCAACTACTGTACGATTAAATTCGATGAGTTATTTACGTTTACAATTTTATTAAGAGACTCGATTTGCTAACAATAACACTGAAGTTGACCGACAGTAAAAATTTTTTTAGAATTTTATAGCAATTAAATTATTAATAAAAAAAAATTAATTAAAAAATTCCACGTGTGAAATTTAATAAAAACTATACGTAAAAATTTTTAAAAGCATAATTTTATTTAAAAAAAAAAATCTTTTTAAAAAATTGCATTTATAATTTTTTAAAATTTCTAAAAGTCAATTTTTTTTTCTTATTTATTTTTGTCATAATTTATTTGTTAAAAAATTCTAAAAATTAATAAATATCTGCTAGTGTAATTCTCATGTTATTGACTTGATAAGTCTATTTTACTTTTTACTAGAAATTTGAATAGCGCGTTACGCGCGCGCCTTAATTTTGACCAATAAGGAATCAGATTTCATTTTTTTGCGAGTTTTGATTATTGACTAACTTCACACTCTCATGTATTTTTATATTGTAGGGATTTTCATCTGTGGTTAAGTCTGGTCAATTAATTTTTTTTTAAATAATTTAATTGCTATAAAATTCCAAAAAAATTTTTAATGTCTGTCGACTTCAGTGTTATAATTTATAAAAATTAATTTAGCAGATATTTGATAATTTTTAGAATTTTTCTTAACAAACATATTATGGGAAAAAAAATAAGAAAAAAAATTGACATCTAGAAATTAAAAAAAATAAAAAATGCAATTTTTTTAAAATAATTTTTTATAATAAATTTAATTGTTAAATAAAATTAAAAATTGGTCAGGTGACAGCTAACTTTAATGTCATCTATAATTTTTTTGTAATACTGAAGTTAGCCGTCAGCTGTCAATTTAAAAAATTTTAATAACAAATCAATTACAATAAAAAAATGCTTCCAAAAATTTTCACTTGTAATTTTTATTAATTTTCACATGTGGAATTTTTTCATAAAATTTTAAAATAATTTTTTATGTCTGCCAATTTCAGTGTCATATTTATTTTTTCTTAATTTATCTCATGTTGGTATAATTAAATTCTTCTGATATAATTCTCAGGTAACTACAAATGTGCAAATGTGAGTTCAGCTGTTTATTTACAAAGTGAAAGTAAAAAAAAATCATATGATGATGAAGTCGGAGGGACCAGTTATTTATATAAACACATTTGTTTACACATACTTGTTGATTATCATCAAAAAATTATTATAAATAAAATAAAGCTAAACTCATCGAAAGGTGTAAATGAAAATGGATATTTTAAATAATTTTTCTTTCGAAAAATCTGGGTTTACAGCTGAAAAAGAGAGTCCTGAGGTAATGAGGTTATGTTATTTTAATAAATTTTTTTGACATATGTATTAAAATTTTATTTCAGGAATACGGAGTCGACGATCTGGAAAATGATTTTACATACCACTATTCTCAATTAAAAAATATTTCGGACCCCTTAGGGAGTGATTCTAAAATAGAGGCTCCTGACGATCTTTCAGATAATGAAAATACATATTTTGAATTAACATCTGGTATAAGCTACATATTCATTTTTATTTAAAAAAAAAAAGTAATTAAATATGACACTGAATTTGAGAGACATCTGATAATTTTTAGAATTTTTTTAACAAAAAAAATTATAGCAAGAAAATTTGATTTAAAAATTTCATCTTTGCTCTGAAAAATAATAAATGACATTTTTATAAATAATTTTCTATGCCTAGTTCATTTTTCAAGAAAAATCAAAAAATTGTCAAGTGTCTGCTGACTTCAGCCTCTTAATTTTTATTAATTTTCACATGTGAAACTTTTTAATTAATTTTTTTTTTTCAATAATTTAATCGCTATAAAATTTCAAAAAAAATTTTTAATGTCTGTCAACTTCAGTGTTATAATTTATGGAATTTAATTTAGCAGATATTTGATAATTTTTAGAGTTTTTATTAACAAATAAATTATGGGAAAAAAATAAGAAAAAAAATTGACATCTAAAAATTTTTAAAAATAAAAAATGCAATTTTTTGATAATAAATTTAATTGTTAAATAAAATTAAAAATTGGTCAGATGACAGCTAACTTTAATGTCATTTATAATTTTTTTAGAGTACTTTAGTTGGCCGTCAGCTGTTAATTAAAAAAAATTTTAATAAATCAATTACAATAAAAAAATGCTTCTAAAAATTTTCATAATTAAATTAGTGTTAAATACATTATAGAGCATTAAGACATTTTTTCGAAATAATTCATATTTTTATTTCTTTAGATACAAAAAATGAAAATTCAACTTTGGGTGATTTGTCGAATTCCGCAGATAATGATTTAGATGATGATGATGTTATAATTGAAATGGAGTATTTTAATTCAACAAAAGAGATACACAGCGCTAAAAATCCTATTTACGTTGAACATGAAAAGTATTCAGCTTTTAATGATAAAAAAAAGCTACCGTCAATAAAAAATGGGCCTAGTAAATCTTCAGACGTTTCTAGTGATATAAAAATATTAGACGTAAGATCTCTGAGTGAACAGGACAATAATTGGTCGCAAAATGAAGAAAATACTCAAGAAGATATTGATTTAATTGAAGACAATGATTGTAAAATAGAGTTTGTAAGGACTAATTGTGTAAATGCACCTTTTCAAACGCTCAGAGCAGGAGAGCCGTGGACTTGTGGTATCTGTTTTTCGGAATTCGGTGACATTTCTCAGATGTTAAAGCACATGCGGACCCACAAAGGTGATAAACTTTTTGAATGTAGCACTTGTTTTGAAAGGTTCTCGAATAAAAGAGATTTAACCAATCACATGCATACTCATACTTATGAGGCCTATAGGTGTTATATCTGTTCATTGAGTTTCAATAAAAAATTTAATTACAATAATCACATGCGACTTCATAATACGGAGAAACAACCTTATCGATGTGATGTCTGCTCGATAAGATTTTCTGAACGACGTCATTTAACCAGTCATTTAAGAATTCATACTGATGATAAACCATTCCAGTGCGAAGTTTGCAAGTCGAAATTCAAGTGGAAATATCTTTTAACCCGACACCGGCGAATTCATCCAGAGTAAAAGGATTGATGTAATTTTTTAAATAAGATATTCAATGCATTTATAAGTGCTTAGTGGATTTAAGGAGTTACATGGGTTTCACGGCTTCAAAAAATCGATTTTTTTTTGGGCTTGCCTCCCATAAAATTTTAGTAATCTATTATTAAATATGTATCTTCAAGGCACTAAAAAGTTTGAGATAGTAGCTAGTATAATCCAGATTATACTGCTTGATATCTGGATTATACCTAGTATAATCTGGATTATACTCATTGCAATCTGGATTATACTAGCTATTATCTGAATTTTTTTTCACTCAGTATTATCTGGGATGATATCCAGTGTCATCTTGTTCTTCCCGTGTATGCATTTAAAGTAAAAATACGTTGTTTCCCGGCGAAAAAAAATTTTTTTGTACGCTCTTATTTTCCCTAGTGGGTACCCCGGGTGCCATAAGGGCGCATCAAAAAATTTTAAATTTGAAAAAAAATTTTTTTCGTCATTTCGACGTGTTTCAAGTAAAAAAACGTTGTTTCCCGAAAAAAAAATTTTTTTGTCCGCCCTTATGACATCTATAACGCGATATACCTCTACCCTCCATAGATACACGGGATTCCTATTCATACAACACAAGACATTCAACATCAAGAATTAAAATTATGAAAACAAAGATCAGTGTTACCAATCTGAAAAGATAAAATTTTTTCATCCACCTGAACGTACAATCACATAAAATAAAATGTAAATAATAAATATGACATGGCACCAGCTAAGTGAACACTTTTCTATGTAAATATCTGGAGCTACATTTTCAAATAATTTTTTTTATCTATCAAATTAATAAATTCAATTCCTGGCGGGAAATAAGCGACGAATTGGATTCGAGATGAGAATTTAATCAGCCAATTAAAAAAGCTGAATAGTAAGTCAGCAGTTGTGTGCAAATCTGAATAATTTTTCATTATGTCAGTGTTCGTAACCCCTTAACTAATATTATAATTTAGTCATAAATAATTTAAAAGTTAAATAATTAATTTGATTTAATTTAGGTGATGACATTGACATTAATATTGATAAGTACATATTAAACCATGTTTTGCTCTTTTGCTGTCATGGCTAATATTACATATAATGGACTGATAGCTGTTTTATTTATTAATTTAAGAATGTAAAAGATTGATCAAAATTTTTGTGAGTTTAATTCTCAGTGAAAAGGCTCATCAGTTTAATGATGCCGTTTATTTTTTAATTTTGATTAAAAAGTTATTAAATATATTTTTTGTCACAATAAAACAAAAAAAGTATTTTAAAAGATTTAATGTTGAATCTTAAATGAGTTAAGATGGGAAAAAAATTTTTTTGGAAAATGATTTTAAAACATAAGAGCAAAAAATTTCATTAATTCGGGTGTAAATGGTACTTCTTAGGCTAATAAAATCTAGGCATAGGTAAATGTATAACTTATATAACTGTATAAAATATACAAATTAATTCTATTGGAAATTAATCACCAATTGAATGCGTTATTAAGAATTAATACGTAAATTTGTTATGATGACAAAAAAAAATTACGCAAAAAATTTTACTATGTGCTATTATAAGTGAAAAGATCTCTAAGAAATTTTATTAAAAGCAGTATATTTTTTTAATTAATAAACCGGGAGAGAAGAATTTCTTCCATAGGAATAAAAAATATTTAATAGAGTAATTAAAGTTTAAGAAAGTAATAAAATGTAAATTTTCGTAAAGAGTATAAATAAATTTATGATATATTAGTATAATTATGTTAATTTAATTTTTTTTAATATTCGGAAAAAACCTCTTTTTTTTTTAGCAATTTTGAAACCCGAATTTTTAAAATTATGCTACTTAACATAAAAAAAAATGTTTATAAACGATTTTAATTTTTATCGTCTTCAGTTCATGTTTTACATTATACACTTATATTTTCAAAATATCAAATAAAATTGCAGGTCTAGTAAATTAATAAAGATGATTCTGAAATTAGCAGATATCTTAAAATTCACAAAATTTCCATAACATTAATTATTAAAAAAAAAAAAAATATTTTTAAAAATTTGCCCTTGTAATTTTTTAAAATTTCTACATGTGAAATTTTTTTACTAAATTTTTTTCATTACAATTAAATTTTTATAGAATTCTAAAAAATTTTTAGATATCTCTTAAATTCAGTATTATTAATAAAAATATCATAGATAATTAAAAACAACAATCATAGTGATTAAGAATTTTTTTTTAATATCTATCATCTACAATCTATTTTCCCTTACTTCTAATTTCTAACATAATATGATAAAATGGCATAGCTTATTAATTATATTAGTTTAAAAATTAATGGATAATGACACCATAAATAAAAACTAACTTTACAAATTAAAAATGTGAGCTATTAAATTTTAGATCAATGTCAATAACAAATTAAAAATAAATTCATCAAATAAACCATTATATCACAAGCCCATGACATCCAATAAAATAAAGAATTTTAAATAAACAATATAATTTTAAAATAAAATTTATAATTTTGATGGTATGATACTTTTGAGAACAATTAAGCCTTCAGTCATTTATAAGCTCGTCGGTAAATATTCTTAGTAATTAAACTTATCGTTACAAATGTAGAAAAAAATCTTAACAATTAGTTTGACGATAAAATCATTACTAGTTTGGCACAAAAAATAAAACGAGATAAAATCTATCATATCGGTTGGTATTAAAAATTGCTCCTCTAAATACCATGGAATAATATCCAACGAATCTTAATCATTACATGATATTTTAAAGCAGTCTAAGGATTTAATCCATGTATTCAGTCTCATATGACAAACATACACAACTATTTTTTATTCAATTAAATTATGTGTATATCTACTGAAGTCTAATGATTAATTATTAATCATTATCCAGCAATACGCTCATAAAATAAGAGATAAGGACTTGCACAAAGTACATCTGTCAATGACATATTTTCAACTATGGTATCTGATGTGTATAGCCATTGACCTGGACGATTACCTCGCCGATAGCATACAAAATGTCCCGCATCAACAGGTCCTCGGTGTTCTACAACAGCTTGAAGCTTATAACGATGTTTTCCTTGATTACTGCCGTTATTAATTAACATCATTGGTAAAGTAGCCTGCAAAGTCATGTC
>JZSA01001670.1:0-10031 GCA_000956155.1 Cotesia vestalis
AAAAAAAAAAAAAAAAAAAAATTCTTCATCCCAGACCTTGTAAATTATATCTCAAAGACTTGTCTAAAATTTCATCAAGATCGGTTGAGCAGTTCTCCGAAACTATTACTTGAATCGACTCGAAAATTTTGGATAATATTCTAGAAATGTTTTAACATTTAAGGGAAAACACCACTGTGAAAATTTTAATTTAAAAAAAAATGGCGACTGATTGAAAATTTTCTCACTATTCTTACTGTTTTTTTTTTTTTGTTTTAACCCGGTTAAAAAAATCTTTAAAATAAAAATTTTTTAAATTCCGTACGTGCGACGGTAACTACATCCTTACTGATTAAAAAGCAATTTGGGTTAAAAGAAAATTTTTTCTAGTGCTCTGTGAGATTTTTAATAACTTTGTAATAATCAAGTATTTTTTAATAAAAATTCAGGGTAATAATCTTTAATGTACCCTTAATAAAATAAAAAAATCCGATGCCCAAATTCCTTTATTTTCCCTGTAAAAAAAATTCCCGAAAATCACCTTTTTTTTTCGATCGTCACAGTGGTGTTCTCCCTTAATAAAACAATAAAAAAATAGATTTTTTGAATTCGTGAAATCCATGTAACCCCTTAACCAATTAATATTAAACAATACTAACCTGAGTATTGCGTTTATTAGATTCAGTAAATGTAAATGGATCAAGTACAAAAATTTCAGGAAATATCACCGGGTCATCGCGTTTAATAGGAACTCCTGAATTGCTCCATGTCGTCCGAGGAATGTGAAGACACAAGCATCGAGGTAATTTACCTAGTGTCAATGTTTTGATAGCTTCACATCGCGATGTACATCCATTGCATTCGACGTTATGTATCACTTCGCTGGTGACAAGCCGTGAAAATAACTCAGAGAGTGTATGTCGTCTCCATGTGAGAGCTTCACTAGCTGGAGGTAATGGTAGAGAAATAGTTTCCAATTTATCATAACGCACCGCTGACTTCCAGTTGCAATTCGTGCATTTTAATTGACTTGTGAGTAGTCCAGAAAATGGATGAGTTTCATGTGATAAGACACAACTGCTTGTTTGAGGAATAACGCAAAGAGAGTTCCAGTTTTTTGATGGACTCTGCAAGTCCATCGAGTCTCCGAGTGCTCGGCTTAGTATTTCTGAAGAGCGAGCAAGAATCACTCCTGGTTTGTTAAAAAGGGAAAAATGGGGAATAGATCGTGTTGATAAAGCTAAAGAGTGGTTTGAATTCTTGTCAAGGCGATCTATGTTGTTAGGATGCGCTTGGACGCGAGCAATATCGTTGCATGAGACACTACGTAGCGCTATGGAATCACCAGATCCTTTGACGTCTGGCGCTACTTCTGGTCCAGGAAGAGCATCAGAAAGACAACCTTTCTGTAAATAATTTAAATTAATTTTTTTAATTAATTAATTTAATTTTGATATTTAATTTACTTACTCGATTCGGAGTTTGAATTTCATTTTGCAAAGCACTCAGAATTACATGAAATAATTCATGGGCATCCTGATGACCTGGATCAAAATTCCACAATGGTCCCAGAGATGTTATAACTTCTATTGGGGCAACATCATCGTACAAATCTTCAGAATATCCATTTATTCCTTTAAAATAAATTTATGTTAAATATTTGAGCTCAAGAATTTATTAATAATTGCGTTATAAAAAAAAATTTTTATTATTTTATTAAAATAATGGTAAAGGTTAAATTAGAAACATTATATAATGTGTAACCATCGGTAAACATGCATTATGATTCAAATTGATTAAATTAAATAATATTATCTTAATTAAAGCAATATTAATATTCATGATAATAAACTGTTAATATATAAGAATTCCAATAAAAGCTATAAAAACGATACTTTACGATAACAGATATTATTACCATCCCTTATGACAAAATAAAAATTAAACTGGATGATGTGATAAACTAATTAGGTCACTCGAAATTATTCTCAAGGAGGAATATAAGATTTATGTTTATCTATATTCAAAAGCTCGGTGTTTTATAATTTTCAAAATTGTTTTTCAGCTGATATTTTATTTAACACCTGTTTTGTTGGATTACAAAACAATTTATGGTTTTACGATTTTTTTATTAAAATAAAAATTAATTTTTCGGCTTCGTCTCGGCTAATAATTACAGGTGATCTGAGAGATTTCTTACTTTACTACCCCAGACATGTAATATACATGACATTCAAGTTAGCTGTCACTTGATAATTTTTTAATTTTCCTTAACAAAAAAATTCGTTCTAAAAAATTATTTTCAAAAAATTGCATTTTTAATTTATTAAAATTTCTACAAATTATTTTTTTAATAATTTTTTTTGCTATAATTTATTTGTTAAAAAAAATTAAAACAATTGTGAAGTGACAGCTAAATTTAATGTCATGTAATATACGACTTGCCAGATAAAAAACAAGATTATTATTAATTAATTAAATAAAAAAAAAAAAATACATGTACTTACTATCAATAACTGAAATTAAATTACTAATAAAACTGCTAGATTTCTTTTTCTTTCCTTGCTCATTAAGCCATAGTGTAAAAGTAGAACAAGCTGCCAGAGCCTGCAATAAAGAATTTAAGAAGCACGTGTACCCTAAATTAGAAATACCAGAGACTTTTCCTAAAATAAAAAAGAAAAATTAATTATTCTAATTAAATTAATTGCAATAAATCAAAATCAATTTTTGTTATATAAATACCTCGTTTTCTAGGTCTTGGACCTGGGCCCCACAAGACAAAAGCACCAACAGCTAGGGCAAAACCAACCCCAGCAACAATCGCAAGTCTCTCAACATCCATCGTTGATTGATTGACAATTAATAATAAAATTTAATTAATATAAATACAAACAATCCATGAATTTTTTCCGCACTTGTAGAATATGCAGAAATTTTAATGTACTGAAAAAGTTTTTCACGTATAATTCACTTCGGTCATATTTTAATGACAATTATCGATAATAATTAATATTTGTTATTGATAATCAACGATCAAGTAATTGAATTTACATCAACTAAAATCATTATTTTGTTATCATTTTTTGACTATATAAATTTCAGTGAATTGAAGTGAGCGTTTGAATATTTGACATTTCGATTCTGAGGTCGAATATTGAAGTATCGATAATTTTTTTATCATACTGAAGTTGGCGGTCAGCTGTCAATTAAAAAAATTTTTAAAACAAATCAATTACAATAAAAAAATGCTTCTAAAAATTTTCACTTGTAATTTTTATTAATTTTCACATGTGAAACTTTTTTTTTAATAATTTAATTGATACAAAATTCCAAAAAAATTTTTAATGTCTGTCAACTTCAGTGTTATAATTTATGAAAATTTATTTAGCATGAAAATTAAGTCAACTGAAATCTAAAAATTTTTAGAATTTTTTTTTATTGAAAAAATCATGACGAAAAAATTTAAAAAAAATTTACACGTGTAAAAAACTTCAAAAACTGTAAGTGCATTTTTTTAAAAATATTTTTTAATTGTAATTTAATAAATGAAAAATAATTAAAAATGTCAGCTAACTTTAGTGTCATTAATTTAGCAGATATTTGATAATTTTTAGAATTTTTATTAACAAATAAATAATAGGAAAAAAAATTGAGATCTAGAAATTTGAAAAAATAAAAAATGCAAATTTTTATAATAAATTCAATTGTTAAATAAAATTAAAAATTGATCAGGTGACAGCTAACTTTAATGTCATTTATAATTTTTTCATAATATTGAAGTTAGCCGTCAGCTGTCAATTAAAAAAATTTATGACATTAAAGTTAGCTGTCATTTGACAATTTTTTAATTTTTTTTTAACAAATAAATTTGCTTCAAAAATTATTTTTAAAAAATTGCATTTGTAGTTCTTTAAAATTTCTAAATGTCAATTTTTTTGTCATAATTTTTGTTACAAAAATTCTTAAAATTATCAACTATCTACTAAGTTAATTTTCATAAAAAATTTTAATAACAAATCAATTACAATAAAAAAATGCTTCTAAAAATTTTTTATTTGTAATTTTTATTAATTTTCACGACATTAAAGCTAGCAATAATTAGATAATTTCTAAATTTTATTTAACAAAAAAATTAGTTCCAAAAAATGATTTTTAATTTTTTCAAATTTCTAAATGTCAATTTTTTTTTCTAATGTTTTTTTACCTTAATTTATTTAAAAAAAAAAAAATTATTAAATATCTGCAAAATTTATTTTCATTAATTTTCACATGTGGAATTTTTTAATTAAATTGTTTTATAATAATTTATTTATAGAATTCTAAAAATTTTTTAATGTCTGTCAACTTCAGTGTTATAATTTTTTTAGGTGTGAATAAACACTTCCATCAAGAAGTTAGCCGCAAATCGATCAGCTCAGAATCGAGTTTTCAATTGAAAAGAAACAAGTGAATAAGTGCAAGTGCGCATGTCTTATTTGTAGTCTGTGGTTGTCCGTGGTGGTCGGTTTTCATCTTATCAGATGTTTTTTTAATTTACAACTATTTTTGTTTAGTTCCCAAACAAATAATCCAAAAATTGCTTCAAATAACAGGTAATAATTAAAAAATGACTTACATTAATGTATTTCTATAAATAATTAGCTTTAATTAAATAAAATTGCAGAACTAACCAGTGGATAAGAAAAAAAACTAGGCCCGCAGAAGATATTGTCTACAAGAGAGAAAGAGCGAGCAGTTAAAGCTACAACTGGAAGAAAAGAGAGAGAGAGATAAAGAGGGAGAAGTGGATGATGAAAATATTCCCACGCTCTTGGGGTTCTTGGGTTACAAGTGTACGTATCATGTGCATGTGAAATTCCAGACTAAAGATGAACGCATCAGGACAGGAACGCGGGCACGCTGTCGTCGTGTGGGAGTGGGAAAACCGACAGTCTCGTTGGAGACCTTACAGCCCCGATGTGTCTCAGCATCTCGAAAGAGCGCGTACCAAAAAGTTAACTAGGGTTTATCTTCATGATGCCGATCCTTCCCTTGATAAGTAATCGCACTTTTTTTTTTCAATTCCAAATATAATCCAGATTATAATAAATTATTTTTGTATTATACTCAGTGTAATCTCCGATTTGACCAAGTAATTTTTCTGGTTATACCACCTCAAATTACGCTGGATATAGTCCGAAAAAATATATCGTATAATTTGAATTATTCTCAGTAGAATCTTGGATTATATAATTTTTTTAAGAATTGTGATATTCAACTTTTTTTTTTTTAATTTATAAATTTTTTTGAAAATTTGTTGAATTTGTGATGATTTATTTTTTTTTAAATTGTTCATTTTTTTATTCATTTTTCAAAACTGCAATGAAATGTATGGATAGAAAATATTTAAGGATCATTTAAGCACAATTTTTCCGATAATTTGAGGTTGAAAAATTTTTGGTAAATATTTTCAAGTGGGGTCACCATTTTAATTTTTAAATTTTTTTGAACGAAATTTCTATTTGATTTGATTGATATATTTAAAAAAAATTGATTACCACAAATTTTACAAATTTTCATTTCAATACGGGATATTTTTTCGGATTATATCCAGTATAATCTGGGGCGTAAACAGATTTCACTGAGTATAATATAGGAGGATATGCAATGTAATTTTGTTCTTTTTGTGTATTTAAGACATTTTGTTATTAAAAAAGTACTTGAACTAGGATTTTTTAAACAACTTGTTTTTGCTGTTGATCATTAAATTGAGCAAGTAAAAAATATTTTTAAAAATTAAATTTTATTACTTTAAAAAATTGAATAACGGATTGAAAATTTTTAAAGAAACTTTCCAATATGTTCAAGACACGTTTGCCTCGTTTTAATTTAATGTTAAATTATTTTATTTATTTTTCAGAGAGTTCACTCAATTGATGTATCAAAATCACCCTTGGGATTTCCATACATTATATTTTTTTTTTTTTTTTTTTTTTTTTTTTATTCATTCAACTTTAATTTCATTCATTCATTTTTTTTATCAGGTACTCCATCAATTTAACAAGCAACACTCAGTGTAGCGATGATGGAACTGAAACTCATAATGTACGCCGACAACTTTATTCACCAAATTCACCTGCTGGCAGAGGTGCTAAATGGGAATGGGCGGGCGACTCTAATGATTGGCATACTTATGATATGGAAGTTCAATGCTTGATTGAGGAAGCCTGGGCAGCTGTAATTTTTATTTATTTTTATTTCCATTAGCGTGTCTTGTAAATGTTGAATCGTAAATAATTTTTAAATTATCGGCGATTAAAAGAATTTAGTTCTCGTATACACGGAAATAACAAAATTATACTGCATATCCTCCCACATTATACTCAGTGTAATCTGTGGTGAAAAAAATTTTAGACAATTCCAAATATAATCCAGATTATAATAAATTATTTTTGTATTATACTCAGTGTAATCTCCGATTTGACCAAGTAATTTTTCTGGTTATACCACCTCAAATTACGCTGGATATAGTCCGAAAAAATATATCGTATAATTTGAATTATTCTCAGTAGAATCTTGGATTATATAATTTTTTTAAGAATTGTGATATTCAACTTTTTTTTTTTTAATTTATAAATTTTTTTGAAAATTTGTTGAATTTGTGATGATTGATTTTTTTTTTTAATTGTTCATTTTTTTATGTATTTTTCAAAACTGCAATGAAATGTATGGATAGAAAATATTTAAGGATCATTTAAGCACAATTTTTCCGATAATTTGAGGTTGAAAAATTTTTGGTAAATATTTTCAAGTGGGGTCACCATTTTAATTTTTAAATTTTTTTGAACGAAATTTCTATTTGATTTGATTGATATATTTTAAAAAAAAATTGATTACCACAAATTTTACAAATTTTCATTTCAATACGGGATATTTTTTCGGATTATATCCAGTATAATCTGGGGCGTAAACAGATTTCACTGAGTATAATATAGGAGGATATGCAGTGTAATTTTGTTCTTTTCGTGTATTTAAGACATTTTGTTATTAAAAAAGTACTTGAACTAGGATTTTTTAAACAACTTGTTTTTGCTGTTGATCATTAAATTGAGCAAGTAAAAAATATTTTTAAAAATTAAATTTTATTACTTTAAAAAATTGAATAACGGATTGAAAATTTTTAAAGAAACTTTCCAATATGTTCAAGACACGTTTGCCTCGTTTTAATTTAATGTTAAATTATTTTATTTATTTTTCAGAGAGTTCACTCAATTGATGTATCAAAATCACCCTTGGGATTTCCATACATTATAAACTTTCTTAATTTTACTCAAGTAAGATGTTCTAGCGGCTTCGCAAGAAAAATACGTCGTGTTAATCAGGCTCCTTATCCTCTAGTCAAAGTTGCTATTGAAGAACTTCCGTCTTCTGTAGGAAGTGGACGTAAATCGTCCAATGCGCTTGTGAAGCATCCAAGTAAATTACCTAAGAAACAACCTTGTGGAAGCAGCAGCAGTAGCACAAAAAAAAGTAACAAAAAGGTAATGACTTTAATTTTCTTATATTCGCTCAATCTAGCCATAATGATAACTAATTTTTTTATTTTATTACAATCTTAATAGAGCAAGAGCAGCGACAATAGTCCTTCGAACATAGCGCGATCGATTTTCAGCAATTTGAACATTTTTACCAGTAAAAACACCGAGAGCAATTCGACTGCTGTAGATGAGCCATCTAACAAACGCAAGACATGGGATACTGTTCTGGATGTAGACTCGAGTAGCACCAAGAGTGGAAGACGTCCAAGTGTCGACACAGTCTCGACTTATCTGAGCCACGAGAACCCAGTAGATCTGCTGGACAGCAGTGTAGGAAGTGATGACGCCTTTAAAGATTCGGTAGTCAATGTCGAGCGTGCACCTGATGGTGTTTCACAGTATGTCAGAATCGTCGACAGCAAGGGTGGAGACTCGTGTCCAGTTTGCTTGGGCACTCCAGTGCCGCTTACTGTTGAACTCACTCGCTGCCATCACAGACTTCATTTGGCTTGCTTGAATGCTATGTTGAACGCTCAAATGCAACCTATGTACATTCAATGCCCGGTTTGCAGATTGATTTATGGAGAGAAACGAGGGAATCAACCTGCTGGAACTATGAACTGGACAACGATTCCTCGTCCTCTTCCAGGATTTCCTCGTACTAATACTATTCAAATTACCTATGAGTAAGTTGACTAAATAATTTATTAATCTCTGAGAGAAACTTTTCTAGTTTTAATTCTCGAGAATTAATATTTAATTTCGGTAATTATTTACAAGTAGGCTCAACTCCATTTTGGGCCATAACTAGGTGAAAAATTAACTTTTAAAATTAATTGAAAAAATTTTTTTTTTATTCTGTTTGTTTTTACGGCGTTTTTATGAAAAAGAATGTTGTGAAAAAAAAAACTAAAGATTCGATAGCTTTTTTGCCTTCATAAGTTGAAAAAAATTTTGGATAATTTTTTTTTTTTATATAATAATTATTATTATTATTAACATTTTTGGTAATATTATGTGATTAATCGATTCAGAAAAAATTGAATTTTTTTATTATGTAAATAAATTAATCTCTTATAAAAAACATTGTTATAGAAATCATTTAGTCGATCAAGGTTTTACTTGCAAAACGTTTTTTGTTAATAACAAAATTATATATTCACGGATTTCATTGAATTTTGCACTGTTAGATTCGTCTGATTTTTCTCGATTTTTTACAATTTTAAAATTTCCAGTGGCAATTATTGTCCACAAAGTTGTGTAGTAGCGGGCGTAGATTAATTTGTTTTATATATTTTTTTTTAAAGTACATAAAAAAACGAACAATGAAAAACAAAATTGAATATCGCAATTTTCAAAAAAATTTATAAAATTATGATAATCAACTTTTTTTTTTAATTTAAAAAATTTTTTTTTTTTTTTTTTTTAAATATATCAACAAAATCAAATATAAATTTCGTTGAAAAAAATGAAAATTGAAATGGTTGAGACCCTACTTGTAAATATTTACCTTAATTTCCATCAATTAACTTGTAACTAATCTGTTTATTTGGATTTACAGCATTCCATCCGGTATCCAAGGACCAGAGCATCCAAATCCTGGTCAGGCTTTTTACGCAGTTGGTTTTCCTCGTGTTTGTTACATTCCTGACAACTTTTTTTTATCAATAAAGGTTAAGTTGTCGGACAACAAAAGTCCGGCTAATTATACCATCAAAGTGGAGCACAAGTGCGTTCTCTGTGAAGCTTCTCTGGAGAGTAAAGAAGCTCTTCAAGTGCACTTCAGGTATGTTTTTATTCACTTATGTCAAATCATAATACAAATATATTTTATTTGTTTAGAAAACATGCTAATAAAGAAATTGATGCACGTGGTAAACCATTTGCCTCTAAACCACCACCGACGGCTAATGATTCAGCGTGTGACATATGCGGAAAGAGTTTCCAAACAATAGCAGCGACAATTAGACATCGCTTTAAAATACATCCTAATTCACCAGCTAAATTTTATTGCGGTTATTGTGGTATGCAATTTCCACTAAAGGTAATTAATAAATTTGATAATACAAATCATTTAATTTTTATTAAAAATAATTTAATTTTTTTAAAGTGCGATTAAGCGCAGCTTCGAGCAATTTAATGACACTTTAATTTAAAATGAATACTCCTAACATAAGAATTATCATAATAATCAGATTGATCAGACCACAAACGCAATGTTGACAATTGATTCACACTTTATTGCTACGTTTCGTCGGACATCCCGACTTCTTCAGGCAATTTAGAAATATTTATTTATTTATTTATTTATTATATGCCAAGGCCAGAGCCGAATGGCAAAAATACAAAACAATGGAAGTATATTTGAATGCATACATAATTAATATTAATTTACTTCGTAAGTAATTAAGAACATAACAATTAAAAATTTATAAATTTACAAATTTACAAATTTACAAATCAACTCTTAACAATGTTTATAAGATTCACAATACATACATCAAATAAATAAATTATATTCCAATGAAATAT
>JZSA01001671.1:0-43792 GCA_000956155.1 Cotesia vestalis
TAATTATATAAGACTATATATAATTACATATAATTTATATATAACTATATGTCATTACACATGTTCGTTTTTAAGATGATATATAATTATATATTTTTTTTCTATGGAAATAATTCTATATAATTATATATAGTTATATAGGGTAATTTTTCATATGTAATTATATATGGTATTATATATAATTATATCTAATGATATATGACCTTTTTTACCCGGGTGTTACTCGCCCGCTCCGCTGGGCGCTTTTATATAATTGCATTTTTAGATCTAGACTTGAAATTTAATTAGAGTATTGTTTTGACTTTCACAGATTCCCAATTCCATCGAATTAGCATGCACCTTTTGTACATGTAATTATTCTAGCTAATATTCATTGTAACTTGCGTTTGTGGTCTGATTAACTTGATTATTATAATTATATATATTCTATTTAAAACAATTATGGATGATAAGAATTATCTTTTTAAATTCACCTAAAAATTCAAATTTATTTTTCCCTAAAATAATATTTTATGATTAAAAATTTTTTTTTTATATCACGCTAAACTTTAATTTTTTTTAAAATAACATCTCTAATTATGAACTTTTTCAGACACACAGAGATGCACATGTAACATCACACGATACCTCGGACGATAAAAGTACAACGGAAGAATATGAAAAATGTGAAGAATGTAACGTTGTATTTTATAATAAAAAAGCATTGAATTATCATTATAAATCAGTCCACAAAAGGTAATATTTTGTTTATTTATTTATTTTTTATCTTAAAAAAAAATTAACAATCGAGTATTAATGAATTAATGAATTAAAAATAAATTACAGGCTTGTACATATGTTTCAACCAATAGCCACACCACCTCCAAGTAACAAAATAAAAGTAAACTCAATGAACGACGCTCTTAGTGTTTACTATTGTCATCTCTGTGGCGTAGAGTACATAGTAAAATTCAATCTTCAGCAGCATTTAGAAAGAGTCCACTCGCCAGAAGAGCGCGAAGCTGTACCGAGTGATTTAATTAAATGCACCATGTGCTCTGCGTTTTTTTACAGCAAAAAAGCTTATGATACCCATAATAGTTACCATCAACCAGATGATCTCTATGTCACCTCCGAGGAGCAAAGGCTGCAAACAATTACTAAAATTGATCAGGATTTTGACATTCGTAGAGTTAAGCCGCGCACTGAAAAATATATTCCAAAGAGTCTACCTCGAAAATCGAGTGTAAACAGACAAAATTATAGTACAGTTAATGTTAAAGTTAAATCTGAGCCAGAAAGTAATTCTAGTGATTCGGAAAGTGATATTCCTTTAAACAAAAGGTTAAAAAGCTAACAATTAAATGGAAATTTAATTTTTTTCAAACACCGTACTTTAAATTATTTAATTATTAGAGTTAGACAGTAGTTTTATTTCTAGATTTATTTAATTATTAAATATTAATGAATGATTTTCATTAAAAAAAAAAAAAATTGTTTTTTGCTGTATTAGTTTTTTTTTCTTCACGAATTTTGTTTTTGTATTCATTACAAAAATTGTTGAAATATTAACAAAAAAAAAATTATTCATTTGAAATGAAAATAAAAATTTTTTTTGTACAAATTAAATTGTAATTTCTTATCAAAAATATCTTTCAATGATATTAAATTTAGCTGTCAATTCATGATTGTTTTAATTTTTTTTAACAAGTAAATTATAGCAAAAAAAAAGTTATTGAAAAAATAGACTTGTAAAAATTTTAATAAATTAAAAATGTAATTTTTTAAAACAAATTTTTTAAAAATAATTTTTTAGAATAAATTTTTTAAAAATAATTTTTTAGAATAAATTTTTTAAAAATAATTTTTTAGAACAAATTTTTAAAAAATAATTTTTTAAAACAAATTTATTTGTTAAATAAAATTAAAAAATTATCAAGTGACAGCTAACTTTAATGTCATTAATTTTAAATGTTAATTTTTTTTGAACAGAAATAATATTTCGCGCGTTAATGCGCGCGCATTTGAATTGAAGTTATTAACTTCCGCTGACAAAATAAAACCCGGAAGAATAAAGTTCCACCATTTTGCTACAATACTTTTTACGTGTGCTCGATATGATCATGTACATTTATAGCCTGTGAAAATTTACTGACAAATTTTTAATAAATAAATAAATTCATTTAAAAATAACGATAAGAAAAAAATAATTTTAATTTTATTAAATTTTATTTATTTATAAATATTAAAATATGGGACGTAAGAAGAAGAAGCAGTCAAGACCCTGGTGCTGGTATCCTTTTTTAACTCGAATACTCTAAGAATTAAGTGATCTAAGGTTTTAAAGTATTTACGTAACTATTTTTAGTACTCAGTAAACATATTAGCTTTAAATAATCACAACAATTGTCTAAAAAAAAAAAAAGTATTATTTTTTTTTTGTTTATTTGTTTTAAATTCGGTCATATTTAATTGCACATTGCGTCACTTGTGTTTACTCCATTGACAATTATTATCATTATTTTACTAATGCAGTAAAAGTATGTAATACATGTCACTACTGCAGTACCAAAAATTAGTTCTAAAAATTTGACATAATATTAAAAAACATTTATATTAATAATATTTTATCTAGCGTGTTATTCCTTAATTAAATTTAATCAAAAGGTATTGCAACCGTGAGTTCGATGACGAAAAAATTTTAATTCAACATCAAAAAGCCAAACATTTTAAATGTCATATTTGTCACAAAAAATTATACACTGGTCCGGGATTAAGTATACATTGCATGCAGGTAAGCGCATAATTTTTACTCCTATATAAATACAAATTCTACGAATTAATATTATTGATCAAAAGCTTGATGAATAAATAAAGTATCTATAGCAACCGAATGTAATTTAATATTCAGAATATCAATGAATTGACTTGAAAAGTGCTGTAAAAATAAACTAAAGTAAATATTTTTTTTGTAGGTACATAAAGAGGCAATAGACAAAGTACCAAACTCGATGCCAAATCGTAGTAATATAGAGATAGAAATTTACGGAATGGAAGGAATACCACCAAATGATTTAAAAGAACACGAACGCCAGAGAAATGGCGGTAGACCTGGATCGCCAAGTTCAGGAGAAGATGAGCCTGCACAAAAAAAATCTAAACCTGAAGGTTTATTAGGTTCAGCACCTGGAGCAATGCCTACGAATTCAGGGATGATGCCGGGTATGATGCAAGGTATGCCAGGACACCATCCGATGCATCAAATGGGACAATATCCTCCACCAATGCATCATATGATGGGACACATGGGTCATGTCGGTCCTCCATTCATGCAAGGGTATGTATTTAGTTCAATAATTAATATAATTATTTATAAGTGGGGTCAACCCCATTTTGGGCTTGAACTAGGTGAAAAATTAATATTTTCAAATTTTTTTTATTCTGTTTGTTTTTACGGCAGATATATGATAAAGTATGTCGTAGAAAGAAATAAATTAAGATTTCGATAGCTTTTTTGCTTTCAAAAGTTGGAAAAAATTTTGGCTCTCATGTTTTTGAATAAAATTTATATTTTATCTTTTTTTTTTAAATATTTTTTTTTTTTTTAAATACATAAAAAAACGAACAATTAAAAAAAATGTTGAATATCACACACGGAAAAAAGTAAACTGTAATAAATAATAATATTGATTAATATTAAAAATAATACTATGAATATTTAATATGTTCATTTATAAATGAGAAATATTTGTATTTAATTTTTTAATTACATTTTTTATGAATGACAAAGCAAATTTTCAATTATAAATTAAAAATATTCAATTCAAAACGTTCAATAATTTTTAGCTACAAAACTAATTTAATTTGCAGTAATTAATACAAATCACAGTTTACTTTTTTCCGTGCAATTGTCTAAAAAATTTATAAATTTTTTTGAAAATTTTTTTAAATTGAGATAATTAACTTTTTTTTTTTTAATTGTTCATTTTTTTAAGTATTTAAAAAAAAATATCAATAAAATCAAATAAAAATTTCATTCACAATGGTTGACCTCACTTGTAAATATTTACCTTAATTTTTTATTTTACAATCTTACAATGATTTTTTATCATTCAAACTATCAAGAACTAGTATATGAAAATAAAAATTTTGGCAACATTTTTTTAATTTATAAATCAATTATAGAATGATGCCGGGTATGCCAGGAATGCCTCCGGGTATGCAACCGCCAGTTTCTGGGGCTTCAATGCCAACAAGGCCACTTTTCCCCGCTGTAGTTTCAACAGCAACGTCATCGGTACACAATTCTACGCCTATTGGTACTGATTTCAAACCAATAACTTCGGTAGCTGGTGGATCTATAGGTCCAATAAAACCTACGTTCCCGGCTTACAGTAGTGAATCAACTGTTTCGACGAATAATTCAAATGATCAGAAGGTTAATTTAATAGCGACGACAGGTGCCGCTAGTAAAATAATTCACCCGCCCGAAGATCTCAGTCTCGTGAGTATTAATTTCATCAATAAATACAATAATATTTCTATAAATTAATATAGACTGTAAAACTAATTAAAATGATTTGAAAAAAAAAAAAAAATAGGAGGAAATACGGGCGAGGTTACCAAAATACCAACGTCGTCAGAACGACGAATCAAATCGTAACTCTGCGAGCGCAGAAGCGTCACACCAAGCGGCTGTTTTGCAACAGCAGCAACAACAACAGCACCAACAGCATCAACACCACCAACATCAACAACAGCAAGCAGCACAACAGCAACAGCAAGCAGCGCAGCAACAACAACAAGCAGCTCAGCAGCAACAAGCGGCAGCCGTGAGTGCAGCGGCGGCATTCCAAGACCAGCAGCAACGTCAGCAAGCTGCTTTGTCTGCCTTACAGCAACAACAGCAACGTTTTCAGAGGCCACCACAAATGATGGTACCTGCGACCGCTGCTATTCCCGTGTCTTCCGTTGCGCTCATGGCTCCGCTTATGCGCCCAACGATGACGCTCGCTGCTCCGGCTCTCATTCACGGAGGTAACATGATGCGACCGCCCCCCATGGGCCTGCCACCAGGTAAGTCTCCATCAAGTTAGTTCCAACAATTTAATAAATCAATAAATTCAATCAGTTTTATATATTGTAGATCAGAATAAATCTACGATATTATACGCGCAATTATATATTTAAATATATTCCATATTTTACATATATAAATATATTTATGTATATATATATATATACATACATCACTCTCTTTTCGTTTGATCGTTGACTGCAAGCGTGTATGGTTCCTATTATATTTATCCACTTCCATTGCATCTACAAGGTCTTTTTTCATCAAACATATACATATAATATATAATATTTAATATATATATATATGTGTACCTTTTGTTTTATCAATTTTTTCTTTTGTTAATAATTGTTCGTATTACTACGATCAATTTTAACACTATTTCCTTGTCCTATCAATTGATATTAATAATATTTAATTTATTTAAAAATGATAACTAACAATTTAACATTTCTTTAACATGTGCATTATCATAAATCAATAATAATGAATAATAATACTGTGCCGGTTGCATTTAGATCCTGTTTTAAATTGGCTAGGAGAATAAAAGGTCGAGTGAGTATATTTAAAATACTATTATTTTAAATAAAAAAAAAACACTCGGCCGTGAGTGAAAGAGAGCGAGATTGAGTATTGATAGACTTCATTTGGGGATTATTCATTTTTTTATTTTTTTATAATATAATAGTTCAATTTTTTTATTACTACTTTTGCTACTACTACTACTACTACTACTACTACTACTACCTACTAAGACTACTACTTCTACTTCTGTGGTTGTTATTAATGTTAAATATATAAAATATTAATTAATATTGAAAAATTTAAGCACAATCAGGATTCACATGTATGCAATTTAAAATGAAAAGAATGATGATATATTTAGAAATCCTGTTGACGATTAAACGTATTTCTCATACGTTTTTTTACGTTTTAACGGTGCGTTTGCAGGACGCCCAGTCACTCCTTGGTGAGTGTTGAACAACCCTCGTCTGGTTACTAAATACGTGTTTTATTCAAGTACAACAAGGTTGGTCCTTAGCAAATAGCATGCGGTGACATGGCCTATTATATCTATACATATATAAATATATCTCATATATATTGTTACTTATTATTACTATTATTACATACATACGTCATTACAATCATAAAATTCACATTCTATCTGCATTTTCTTTTCTTTTAATTTTTTAATTTTTTTTTTTTTTTTTACAATTAAGCAATTTTAAATTTCAGAAAAGCTAAAATTTAATAGCGCACAATTATTAAAAATTAAAAAAAAATTTTTAATTAATTTAAAAAAATATCGTTTATTTTATCAAAGTATTTAAAAATATTTATATCAATTATATTTAATAGCGCTTTATTATTTAAAATTTTGAGTTCTAAGATTTTCAATTTCGTCGCTTAGATTTATTTATTTAATTTTAATTAAATTAAGAGGACTAAAATAATTATTTACTATAAAAAATATCTATTTTATCAATTACAAAAATTATTACTCAAATAAATCCTATTTAAAAATATCAATTTTTTAAAATTAAAACAAACTAATAAAAAACGCTTCGAGCTTTAGAAAATTTACAAATTGCTTAATTGAATTTTTGTTATAATTTATTTACTAGCTTTTTATTCGCTCATATCATTAGCTCTTTATTTATTAATGAAAGTTAAATTTTTTTTTAATAGTTTTTTTATGATTAACTTAAATTATTATCATTATTATTTAATCACATCTATAAACAAATAAAATTCACAACTTCTTTCCTATCTGCCAACCGTGTTTATTGCCACAATTCCTTATATTTTGACTTTGAACAATTTTATAGCTTGGAATCCTGGTGTTGTGATTAAAGTAGTTGATGAACGCTTTTATTTATTTAAATATTTATTATCATTATTATTAATAATTTATAAATTAATTTTAATTTTATTTTTTGAGCACGGGTATATCGGAGTCTTCGGATTTCTAACGTCAAAAAATTTTCTTTTCAGTAATTCTATTTTATTTGTTTAATTTTTTTTTTTTTTTTTAATTAATTAATTAATTTAAAATTTTTTACACAAAACGTGTACGTGATTAATCATCAAAAAAGGCTTTGATTATAATAATCTGCACGCGTCCTGCTTCAATGTTTTCTCCTTGTTTCTAAATTGTACTAGATAGATTAATTATTATTATTGTTATCATTATTATTATTATTATTATGATTATGATTATTATTATTATTACTATTATAATTATTATTAACATTATTATTGTTATTATTTTTATTATAATTATTATTAGAATGACTATTAGAAGTTACGCTTTAATTGGTATTAATTATTTATTTAATATTTAACAATTAAATAATTAATGGATAAATAAATAAAAATATCTGAGGAAGAAAAAGGAGCAGAACGCCGAAGAGGACAATACGGAAGAGTCTTAATTTCTTTCTAAAAAAAAATTGTCAGGTACTCGTTTGTGAAAAAGAAAGAGTAAATGGACTCGTTTGATTGCGAGAATGACAGCCGTAAGAATGAATTTAATTATTATTAATATATAATTTATAAACAGTTGAGGACAATGGTACGTTTATTTAATTTTTTTATTTAATTTTATTATTTGTTTTTGTTAAATTTATTTATTTACTATTTTAAATTAAATTTAAATAACAAAACGTAAACGTAACGTATGTTTATCACATAGCCTTAGCTTTTGTGTCACACAAACAATTTAGATAAGTCGCTCCGACCGACAGTAAGTAAATTATTCACAATATCAAAGTATATTTAATTTATAATAAATAATAATAATAATATAATTAATATTATACGTTTAAATACCATTACATCGAACTTCGTGTGTGGCGGGCAGTCATTTTTATTTTTTTGTTTGTTAAGTTACATTCTCGGGTGGCAGCTTTTTATTTAATTATTTATTTAGTTTTTTTTTTTTTTTAATTTTTTTTATTTTTCAATTACACAATTTTTATTTTTAAACAGACGTTTAATTTGTTGGTGTGGTAGCAATCTCGGTTTGATGATGTGAATTGTAATGTATGCGGCACCAAAACTGCATGCTGAACGTCTTAAGCTTTGTTTTTTTTGTTTATTATTTTTTTTATAAGATTTAAACGTACATTAATTTTTTGGATTCCTGTGATGGAATCGTTGGGTAGAAGTAGGTGGGAAAGGTAGAAATATTTTTATTAATTAACGTTAATTACAATTATCCATGTATCCTTAATTTAATTACTAATCCAATTAATTTACATCCATTCCATGTATGGAAAAAAATTTTTTTCTCGGTATAGACCCAATCACAAAAAGTTTGAAATTAAAAAAATTTATTTAAAAATGTCTTTAATTAAAAAATTAATTTTTTTTTTATTTTTAATTTAAATGCACTAAATTTTTTTTTATTTACCAATTTACATGTTTTTTTTTTTTTGACTAACTTTATCATGTAGTTTCTATTGAAAACAAAAATACTATTGAAGCGTTACTGGGTCTATTTAAAAATTGTAAAATAAAAATTAAAATTTTTGAAAATTAATAGATCAATAATAAAGATCATTTTCATATCATTAAACTAAATTAAAAATGTTTAAAATTGTTAAAAAAAAAAATTTATTATGTTTTTCAAAATAAAAGAATTAATTTAGTTAATCCTAATTTTTTTTTCTTGATAAACTGTGAAAGAACAATAATTAAGTTGATAAAATCTTGCTGAACATACTTAAAAATATTCTTATTAATTAATTTTTTGGCTAAATCAGATTTTTCAGTTGATTATCAAAATATTACAAGTAAAAATATAAAATAAAAAATTTTTTTTTCAACTTTAATTTACTAAACGAACTTGTTTTCTCAATTAATGAAAACAGATTCAAATTTTCAACTATCATTAATTTTTTATTCAGAAAAAATATTACTGTTACCCTACTGGGTCTATTTTCAATATAGAAAAAATAATAAAAATTTTTGAAATTTTTTTTTTTTTAATTTCAATTTACTAAACTTTTTTTATTTAACAATTAACATTTTTTTTGGCTAACTTTATCATATATTTTCTATTGAAAAAAAAATACTATTGAAGCGTTACTGGGTCTATTTAAAAATTATAAAACAAAAATTAAAATTTATTAAAATTAATAGATCAATAATAAAAATTATTTTTATATCATTAAATCAAATTAAAAATGTTTAAAATTTTTAAAACAAAAAATTCATTATTTTTCAAAATAAAAGAATTCATTTAGTTAATCCCATTTTTGTTTTTTTATAAATTGTGAAAAAACAATAATTAAGTTGATAATCAAAATATTCAAAATTTACAAGTAAAAATATAAAAAAAAAAAATTTTTTTTAACTTTAATTTACTAAACGAACTTGTTTTCTCAATTAATGAAAACAGATTCAAATTTTCAACTATCATTAATTTTTTATTCAGAAAAAATATTACTGTTACCCTACTGGGTCTATTTTCAATATAGAAAAAATAATAAAAATTTTTGAAATTTTTTTTTTTTTAATTTCAATTTACTAAACTTTTTTTATTTAACAATTAACATTTTTTTTGGCTAACTTTATCATATATTTTCTATTGAAAAAAAAATACTATTGAAGCGTTACTGGGTCTATTTAAAAATTATAAAACAAAAATTAAAATTTATTAAAATTAATAGATCAATAATAAAAATTATTTTTATATCATTAAATCAAATTAAAAATGTTTAAAATTTTTAAAACAAAAAATTCATTATTTTTCAAAATAAAAGAATTCATTTAGTTAATCCCATTTTTGTTTTTTTATAAATTGTGAAAAAACAATAATTAAGTTGATAATCAAAATATTCAAAATTTACAAGTAAAAATATAAAAAAAAAAAATTTTTTTTAACTTTAATTTACTAAACGAACTTGTTTTCTCAATTAATGAAAACAGATTCAAATTTTCAACTATCATTAATTTTTTATTCAGAAAAAATATTACTGTTACCCTACTGGGTCTATTTTCAATATAGAAAAAATAATAAAAATTTTTGAAATTTTTTTTTTTTTAATTTCAATTTACTAAACTTTTTTTATTTAACAATTAACATTTTTTTTGGCTAACTTTATCATATATTTTCTATTGAAAAAAAAATACTATTGAAGCGTTACTGGGTCTATTTAAAAATTATAAAACAAAAATTAAAATTTATTAAAATTAATAGATCAATAATAAAAATTATTTTTATATCATTAAATCAAATTAAAAATGTTTAAAATTTTTAAAACAAAAAATTCATTATTTTTCAAAATAAAAGAATTCATTTAGTTAATCCCATTTTTGTTTTTTTATAAATTGTGAAAAAACAATAATTAAGTTGATAATCAAAATATTCAAAATTTACAAGTAAAAATATAAAAAAAAAAAATTTTTTTTAACTTTAATTTACTAAACGAACTTGTTTTCTCAATTAATGAAAACAGATTCAAATTTTCAACTATCATTAATTTTTTATTCAGAAAAAATATTACTGTTACCCTACTGGGTCTATTTTCAATATAGAAAAAATAATAAAAATTTTTGAAATTTTTTTTTTTTTAATTTCAATTTACTAAACTTTTTTTATTTAACAATTAACATTTTTTTTGGCTAACTTTATCATATATTTTCTATTGAAAAAAAAATACTATTGAAGCGTTACTGGGTCTATTTAAAAATTATAAAACAAAAATTAAAATTTATTAAAATTAATAGATCAATAATAAAAATTATTTTTATATCATTAAATCAAATTAAAAATGTTTAAAATTTTTAAAACAAAAAATTCATTATTTTTCAAAATAAAAGAATTCATTTAGTTAATCCCATTTTTGTTTTTTTATAAATTGTGAAAAAACAATAATTAAGTTGATAATCAAAATATTCAAAATTTACAAGTAAAAATATAAAAAAAAAAAATTTTTTTTAACTTTAATTTACTAAACGAACTTGTTTTCTCAATTAATGAAAACAGATTCAAATTTTCAACTATCATTAATTTTTTATTCAGAAAAAATATTACTGTTACCCTACTGGGTCTATTTTCAATATAGAAAAAATAATAAAAATTTTTGAAATTTTTTTTTTTTTAATTTCAATTTACTAAACTTTTTTTATTTAACAATTAACATTTTTTTTGGCTAACTTTATCATATATTTTCTATTGAAAAAAAAATACTATTGAAGCGTTACTGGGTCTATTTAAAAATTATAAAACAAAAATTAAAATTTATTAAAATTAATAGATCAATAATAAAAATTATTTTTATATCATTAAATCAAATTAAAAATGTTTAAAATTTTTAAAACAAAAAATTCATTATTTTTCAAAATAAAAGAATTCATTTAGTTAATCCCATTTTTGTTTTTTTATAAATTGTGAAAAAACAATAATTAAGTTGATAATCAAAATATTCAAAATTTACAAGTAAAAATATAAAAAAAAAAAATTTTTTTTAACTTTAATTTACTAAACGAACTTGTTTTCTCAATTAATGAAAACAGATTCAAATTTTCAACTATCATTAATTTTTTATTCAGAAAAAATATTACTGTTACCCTACTGGGTCTATTTTCAATATAGAAAAAATAATAAAAATTTTTGAAATTTTTTTTTTTTTAATTTCAATTTACTAAACTTTTTTTATTTAACAATTAACATTTTTTTTGGCTAACTTTATCATATATTTTCTATTGAAAAAAAAATACTATTGAAGCGTTACTGGGTCTATTTAAAAATTATAAAACAAAAATTAAAATTTATTAAAATTAATAGATCAATAATAAAAATTATTTTTATATCATTAAATCAAATTAAAAATGTTTAAAATTTTTAAAACAAAAAATTCATTATTTTTCAAAATAAAAGAATTCATTTAGTTAATCCCATTTTTGTTTTTTTATAAATTGTGAAAAAACAATAATTAAGTTGATAATCAAAATATTCAAAATTTACAAGTAAAAATATAAAAAAAAAAAATTTTTTTTAACTTTAATTTACTAAACGAACTTGTTTTCTCAATTAATGAAAACAGATTCAAATTTTCAACTATCATTAATTTTTTATTCAGAAAAAATATTACTGTTACCCTACTGGGTCTATTTTCAATATAGAAAAAATAATAAAAATTTTTGAAATTTTTTTTTTTTTAATTTCAATTTACTAAACTTTTTTTATTTAACAATTAACATTTTTTTTGGCTAACTTTATCATATATTTTCTATTGAAAAAAAAATACTATTGAAGCGTTACTGGGTCTATTTAAAAATTATAAAACAAAAATTAAAATTTATTAAAATTTTTTTTTTTTTTTTAATTAATTAATTAATTAATTAATTATCAAATTAAATATTGTTACACTAAACAGCATCTGGAAGTAACAATTTGTCATTAATGAACGTAAAAAGTAATTCCAGGTACTGTTTATCATCCACAGGATGTCCTAGTGTGGATACGGGTGGCGCTTCACGCTGCCGCTAAAAATTTTCTGATTATTTATTGACAAAATTAATTTAATTGAGCAATTAAAATTTTTTTAAGTTAATTTTTAATATTTTTAATTAAATTGTAGTTTTGGCATTTAATCGACGGAATAACGTTTCGATAAATAAAATAAAATTTTAGCCGCAGTGTGGAGGTTTCGGTTGCCTCAGGTTAGTCTGTCGTAAATATTTTTATTTTGTTAAGAATCATTTATAATTCTTTATTTATTTATTAACAACATTTTCGCTATTATTTTGACGTATAAATTTTTGTTTTAATTAATAGATTATTTGAGTGGCGTTGTTAATAAAATAAATTTAGAAAATTGGTTCTTCATTTTCCATTCAAGCTACTAAACGTGTCGACGACGCATGAGTGAGTGGTAAGTACGGAAAGTGCTCACTAAAAGTTATTAAATGATAAATTAAATAATTGACAAAAGTACGAACACCCGTTTTTTTTTTTTTTTTTTTTTTTTTTTTTTTTTTTTTTTTTCCTATTAGAATTGCAAAATTTATATTTATCGGTATGGAAATATTTTTTTTGACATTTTTTCTTTGATAAAAAATCAATTAATTTATTAAACAAAACGGAATAAATTCTGTTAATATTCAAATCTAATAATTAAATTAAAAACATTAAAATTTATGTGCTGTAAACAAGTGTACGTACAAAAACTATGCATTGTTAAAATTATTTCATTTTACAAATTGTCTTTTTGAATAACAAAAAATTACAATTTTTAATTTATTTATTTTTTTTTTTTTTCAAATTGAATAACAATTAATTTAAACAATTCACCAAGACAATCTGAATTATAAAAAAAAAAATTATGGAAATTCAGTGAGTGTCGCCGACAATATTTATCTTTTTTTTAATTTTTTAAAAATAATAAATCTGTGGAAAGTTTTTATGGGTTTAAGTACAGCCTGACGTTTTAGGAAAACTCAAATTAATTAGATATATAATTAAAATATAAATAAAAATAATAAATATCTTAAGAAGTAGTTAAATTAACAAATTGTAATATGCTTGTAAAATATTACACATGTAATTAATTTATTATCTGTTTTGATCGTTATCATTTTGTCAAGTTACTTGGTTTGTAAATTAAAAAATTAAATACTCATTTAATATATCAATTTTTATCTTTAATACGATTAAAAAAATACTGAAGACTATAGTTATATATAAATTGTTTATCAAACAATTAATAATTAACATTTAATAATGATAATATTAATAATAATGAAATTACTAAATAAAATCAAATGTAAAGAAAGTTGACTTGACAATATGAACGAGTGACTAATAGTAATGTAATAATAATCATAATAATAAGAATAATAATAAATAATAAGTAATTGAATAAAATAAATAAAAAAAAATAATTAAAATTTATCGGTTATCGCAAAAATTTTATTTATTAACCGATTAATCCAACAATTGTATCTAGAATTTAAATAAAAAAAAATTATCTAATCTTCAGTGTTTCAATTATTCCAAAACCAATTAGCGTACATTTATTTTGTATGATATTCATTAATTAATTGTATATTAGATTATACAAATTATTGATTTGTTAATTAATATTGTCTATTGTAAATAGAGTGAATGTAGGTGAGTGGGGATAATTTTTTTTTTGTTTAGATACAATTGTCTGATGAATGCTTAGCTGTGTGTAATTATGAATTTTGTGCATATTGCTTGAAATAAATGATTTGACTCCTATAGGGACGGAGAGATGCGTATTGTCAACACCTATGTGCTTTTATAATCAAAAAGAATTATTATTTAAAAATAAATACACTTAAAAACAATAAACTTTCAGTTTTTATTTCCTGACCTTTTAAATTTACTTTATTTCAAGGGATATTTGATTGATCTAAATTTTATTGAAAAAAAAAAAGGGTATTATAGTTTTGATTACGTTTTGGTTTTTAATTATTTTTTCACAAATCTAGAAAACCTTTTTTTTCTAAAGAAAGTAAAAGTGTTTAAAATTTTCAAAAAATTAATTTCTAATTACAATATTGGTTATTTTTTCCTAAAGAAATTTTTTCTCTCAGTGAAATGATTCATTAAACTATACCCACGCCAAATGTTTATTATATTAAATTTATGATACTAAAACTGGTAAACATTTAATAATTTATAGGATTTGTTTTTAATAAAATGTGACAAAAAAATTCCCTATGCAAAAAACATAAAAATCTATGAGTTTGCATTTTTAAAAATTAATAAGAGAACTGATTTATTTATTAAAGGAAATTTTATATGACATTTGATTTCGGTATCATTTAAACTTTTAAATTAAAAGTCTATACAATCAATTTTATCCAATTCTTCAGACAAGAATGTATATTTTCAATAATTATTAAGAATATATGTTCTTGTGTCAAGATTTTCTCAATAAAAATATTTTTACCTTATAATTAATAATAATAATAATAATTAATTACTTATAAAAAATTAATATTAAGGATGAATATAAAATGAAAGATTTTTTACGTGTTGAAAAGTTTGGTGGCCCTGAAAAGGGCCATTTTGTTTTTTCAGGGTAAAGGAAGAGAAAAATATAGATAAAGTATAAATGCTATATGTAAAAAAATTCAGTAAATTCGATCTTGATAGCCATCATAAGTTCTGTTGATGATTGGTCTAGTCGCACCAGTGGATATTGGATGTTGAGGATATCGCATGTGTTCTGCTGGTCTTCGTGATGATGTGGAAGATTGTAAAATCTGTGAGTGTTGAGCCAACATTCTACCCAAGTCAGAAGGCAGTGGATCGGTATAGAAGAAGCTATGGTTTAACGCCGAATAGGCGTCGCATCTCCTACTAGGATCAAGAATCAAAAGATTTTCCAATAAATCACAGGCGTATGGATCCTTGATATATGTCTTTAATCTTTCTATGCCTCTTCTTTGTTGTACTTTGGGTAAATCAATTTTATTAAATAAATCAAGACTTTTAACACTTGGCCATACTTCTGGTGTAATTACACCGCAGAATTTTGATATCAATGCCAGCTGTTGTTGTTCAGAGTTACCTTGCATAATCGGAGATTTGGTCCACATTTCAGACATTGTACACCCTGCGCCCCACAAATCAATTGCAGGTCCATAATTTCTATCTCCTAGAAGTAACTCTGGTGGCCTGTACCAAAGTGTAACTACACGATTGGTATAGCGATTTTCTGTGTTAGATGTACTTGCACTGAACGCTCTTGACAACCCAAAATCAGCTAATTTTAGAACACCACTTCGATTTATCAAAATATTTGCTGGTTTTATATCTCTGTGTAAAACCTTATTACTATGAATGTAAAGTAATCCATGTAATAATTGCTGCATCACAGTTTTGATATCACTTAAACGAAATGTTATCTTCGTATTGGAGATCAATTTAGCCAGATCATAATCACAGAACTCAAGTACGAGATAATATGTCGGAATATACCGCGTGGATTGAGTGCCTTTGGTGTGACAAACCTCAATTAGTTTCACCACATTTTCATGTTTGAGTGACTGAAAGATCCGTATTTCCCTCAAGGCAGTGATAGGGAACCCTTCTGATTGGTTCTCAAAGATGATTTTTTTCATAGCCACAATTTTTGTATCACTGGTGTCTCTAGCCTTGAACACTTCTCCAAAGGTGCCTTGACCAACTTTACTGATTTTTTGATACTTGGACGATTCACCGCAGTAAGCAAAATTATACTTTACGATATATTTTTCTACTCCTTGCGAACTCATTTTTATTTAGTTAAACTTCGAGAAATTCTCAAACAAAAAAAAACAGTATAAATTATGATTGCACTGATCACTCGAGATTTTCCAGAATAACTCAGAATTTTGGAATAATCTTCATTCACTTTGGGGCCTTATTTTTTCGATGGAGCTGGCGAGCCAACCCAAATTTGTTAAGCGATGAAGAGGGGATAAACCAAATTCTATTGGTCCGCTGCTTACGACAAACATCAAAAGAACAATAGTTACACTGAGGTAACCAGCGAACCAATCACAACGCAGATAACGTCTCCCACCATCAAAAATCTTAAATTAACTGTCTAAGCCATGCTTGTGCTGATCTTCTCTTTCTACTAAATATTGTATATTATATATTATTATATAATAAATATTATATATTATAGTACAATGCGTTGCATTAATTCTTTACGGTCGGAAATTTTACAGAAAATGGAAACATTAAATTTTGGAAATCTGTAAGTAAGGAAATCAATAAATGAAAAATATGGAAAAATAAGATTTCAGAAATAATAAAAAAATGATGTGTCTTATTGAGGATACTTTGCAATATCGATTAGTTAAAAAATAGCAATGAAAAAATGTAGTAATCAAAGTAATTAGAATTATTTCAAAAAAGATAAGCGTAAAATTATAAAATCAAAAAAAAAGATATCCTTGAAATTAGACGCATCAGAATATAAACAACTAAAATGACTGAAATTTAAACAAAAAAAAAAGAATGAATTCAGACAAGTCGAAAAAAAGATAATTATAAATTTAGAAACATAAAAAAATAGACAGTCATTAATATTCGTAAACTTAAAATATGGAAATCTGTAAATATAGACCAATAAATGTTGATATCTGTAATTATGTAAATCTGTTAATACGGATAAATATAAATTCTGATAATTTATAAGAAAGACAATTGTAAACGTAGTCATCATACGAATTGAGCGCGAAGGAATTTAAAATACAAAATATATATAAAATACTAAATATAATATTACATAGTATAATTTAACAAATATTACATATTATATATTTTATTCCGAAAAGGGCATTTGAAAACAAAAATAAAAAAAAAAATTTGAATTTCGACTATTACTAATAAAGAAAGTTATGAACCAAAAATCAAAAAAGAACGGCTTTCTTTAAAATTCGATATTTTTGTGAACCAGTGATAAAAAAAAATCTCGAAATTTTTCAGGTCTCTTTTGAGGTGTACTAAAAAATACCAAAAAATTGAGAATATCTCAAATTCAAATTTTTGAAACCATCCGATTTGGCGTGAGATGCTCCATATAAACATCGCATGTTATGTGATGATGCAATATCTTTTAAATCTCATAAATAAATGTATATCAAGAAAAATCCATTTTTTTTTTTTAATTGAAAATGACGTAGAATGATCACCAAATATTTATTATATTAAATTTATGATACTAAAACTGATAGACCTTTAATAATTTATAGGATTTGTTTTTAATGAAATGTGACAAAGAAATTCCCTATGCAAAAAAAATAAAAATCTATGAGTGTGCATTTTTAAAAATAAATGTGAAAACTGATTTATTTATTAAAGAAAATTTTATATGACATTTGATTTCGGTATAATTCAAACTTTTAAATTAGAAGCCTATACAATCAATTTTATCCAATTCTTCAGACAAAAATAAATATTTTCAATAATTATTAAGAATATATGTTCAATATATATGTTAAAGATATCAAGAAAATCCCTTGTTTCTAAAATTGAAGATAACGTAGAATGATCACCATTTTATAGAAGCCTAAATATGTAATATTTGTTAAATTATACTATGTAATGTTTAATATACTATGATATATAATATTTACTATATAATAATATATAATATACAATATTTAGTAGAAAGAGAAGATCAGCACAAGCATGGCTTAAACAGTTAATTTAAGATTTTTGATGGTGGGAGACGTTATCTGCGTTGTGATTGGTTCGCTGGTTACCTCAGTGTAACTATTGTTCTTTTGATGTTTGTCGTAAGCAGCGGACCAATAGAATTTGGTTTATCCCCTCTTCATCGCTTAACAAATTTGGGTTGGCTCGCCAGCTCCATCGAAAAAATAAGGCCCCAAAGTGAATGAAGATTATTCCAAAATTCTGAGTTATTCTGGAAAATCTCGAGTGATCAGTGCAATCATAATTTATACTGTTTTTTTTTGTTTGAGAATTTCTCGAAGTTTAACTAAATAAAAATGAGTTCGCAAGGAGTAGAAAAATATATCGTAAAGTATAATTTTGCTTACTGCGGTGAATCGTCCAAGTATCAAAAAATCAGTAAAGTTGGTCAAGGCACCTTTGGAGAAGTGTTCAAGGCTAGAGACACCAGTGATACAAAAATTGTGGCTATGAAAAAAATCATCTTTGAGAACCAATCAGAAGGGTTCCCTATCACTGCCTTGAGGGAAATACGGATCTTTCAGTCACTCAAACATGAAAATGTGGTGAAACTAATTGAGGTTTGTCACACCAAAGGCACTCAATCCACGCGGTATATTCCGACATATTATCTCGTACTTGAGTTCTGTGATTATGATCTGGCTAAATTGATCTCCAATACGAAGATAACATTTCGTTTAAGTGATATCAAAACTGTGATGCAGCAATTATTACATGGATTACTTTACATTCATAGTAATAAGGTTTTACACAGAGATATAAAACCAGCAAATATTTTGATAAATCGAAGTGGTGTTCTAAAATTAGCTGATTTTGGGTTGTCAAGAGCGTTCAGTGCAAGTACATCTAACACAGAAAATCGCTATACCAATCGTGTAGTTACACTTTGGTACAGGCCACCAGAGTTACTTCTAGGAGATAGAAATTATGGACCTGCAATTGATTTGTGGGGCGCAGGGTGTACAATGTCTGAAATGTGGACCAAATCTCCGATTATGCAAGGTAACTCTGAACAACAACAGCTGGCATTGATATCAAAATTCTGCGGTGTAATTACACCAGAAGTATGGCCAAGTGTTAAAAGTCTTGATTTATTTAATAAAATTGATTTACCCAAAGTACAACAAAGAAGAGGCATAGAAAGATTAAAGACATATATCAAGGATCCATACGCCTGTGATTTATTGGAAAATCTTTTGATTCTTGATCCTAGTAGGAGATGCGACGCCTATTCGGCGTTAAACCATAGCTTCTTCTATACCGATCCACTGCCTTCTGACTTGGGTAGAATGTTGGCTCAACACTCACAGATTTTACAATCTTCCACATCATCACGAAGACCAGCAGAACACATGCGATATCCTCAACATCCAATATCCACTGGTGCGACTAGACCAATCATCAACAGAACTTATGATGGCTATCAAGATCGAATTTACTGAATTTTTTTACATATAGCATTTATACTTTATCTATATTTTTCTCTTCCTTTACCCTGAAAAAACAAAATGGCCCTTTTCAGGGCCACCAAACTTTTCAACACGTAAAAAATCTTTCATTTTATATTCATCCTTAATATTAATTTTTTATAAGTAATTAATTATTATTATTATTATTAATTATAAGGTAAAAATATTTTTATTGAGAAAATCTTGACACAAGAACATATATTCTTAATAATTATTGAAAATATATATTCTTGTCTGAAGAATTGGATAAAATTGATTGTATAGACTTTTAATTTAAAAGTTTAAATGATACCGAAATCAAATGTCATATAAAATTTTTTCAATTTTATTTAATATAAATAAATCTGTTTTTAACATTTATTTTCAAAAATTGACACTTATAAATTTTTATGTTTTTTTATTTAATCAATTTTTTTTTCTCTCAAATATATCAATAAAATCAAATAGAAATTTCTTTCAAAAAAAATAAAAAATATTTTCTATCCATGCATTGCATTGCATTTTTGAAAAATACATAAAAAAATGAACAATTTTTAAAAAAAATTAATAATCACAAATTTAGCAAATTTCCAAAAAAATTTATAAATTAAAAAAGAAAAAAGTTGAATATCACAATTTTTGAAAAAATTATATAATCCAAGATTCTACTGAGTATAATTCAAATTATACTGGATATTTTTTGGGATTATATCCAGTTTAATCTGGGGCGGTATAACCAGAAAAATTACTTGGTAAAATCGAAGATTACACTGAGTATAATACAAAAAAAATTTAGTACAATCTGGATTATATTTGATATTATCCGAAATTTTTTTTCACCACAGATTACACTGAGTATAATATGGGAAGATATACAGTGCAATTTTGTTCTTTCCGTGTAGAGTGAAAAAAAAAAATGACATTCAACCAATACTTTATAAAAAAATATTTAACGTGAGTATAATTAATTTTAATAAACCACTAAGATTAATTAGCAAAATAAATTTAAAATTAGCGCGCAAATCGTTGGCAATAGTTCAAAAATTAAAAATAAATAAATTTTTTTAGTTATTTCAAGGTTGGTATCGTGTGCTAATATTTTTATTTTTGTCTTGTTACAAGTCTCTAGAAAGAAATAAACATTAATTTAACTTAAAAAAAATAAATAGACAATTTAAAATGTATTAGTTAAAAAATAATGAAATAATTAGTATAAAAATGTACAAAGAAAGATAAATATCCCAGTTATTTTATTTATTTATAAAATCAGTGAACATAACCTTATAAATAAAAAATTAAAAGTATAAAAATTTTATTAAAAAGATTTACTTATCACAAAATAAATAAATTAATTATTTTTAATAATTGCAGATAAATAAAGATGTCTAAAATAAATAAATCGACGTATAAATTCAAGCCGTTTGTGTTTTCACAAAACGAACCAGCATCAAAAGAAAAACCACGAGCGAGGAGTGGACATCGAATTGTTTGTGATGATAAATATTTATATTCATACGGAGGTTATAACCCGTGCATACGCGACGACGATCCAGAGTTATCCAACGACGAGATATGGCGAGAGAGCAAGCCGCTGTTCAAAGAGTTATGGCGATTCAACTTGACTACACGTAGGTGGAAATTACTGCCAGGCCGCAAGAGTCTGCCTAAAGAACTGGCATCAACAGCTGTCATACTTAGATCTAATAAATTAATTATTTATGGTGGAACGGCTGAGCCTTTTGGTGAAAGCTGCAATAATCGGTTGTATGTATGTGATTTAAATGACGGTAGCATAATTGAACCTCATGTCACGGGGACATTGCCAGATCCACAGTATGGACAAGCTCTGATTTGTCACAACTCGTATTTATACACCATCGGCGGTACCACTGGTTATGATTACACCTGTGATATTCATAGAATTGATCTGAGAACAGGCTTATGGGAAAGTGTTTATATTTGTACGGGTAGAGATCCTGTTGAACCTGGTGGACGGTATCGTCATGAGCTAGCTTATGATGGAAAATTAATTTATGTTCTTGGCGGTGGTACATCATCTGAATGCTTTGGATTTACGGTATGTTTATTATTCTATCCATTGATTTTATGAAATTACATTAAAGTTAGCAGTCTCTAGAGAATTTTTTTATTTTATTTAACAAAAAAATTATTTCCAAAAATGATTTTTAATTTTTTTTAATTTCTAAATGTCAATTTTTTTTTTGCCATTATTTATTTGTTAAAAAAAAGTTCTTAAAATTTTTAGATGTCTGCTAACTTAATTTTCATTAACTTTAGATAATAATAAAGTAAGCCGACGTTTTTAATTTTTTAATTTATTAAATTAGAACTAAAAAATATTTTTAAAAAATTGCACTTATAGTTTTTCAATTTTTTTACAAATTAAAATTTTTTTTAATTTTTTGTAATAATTTTTTCATTAAAAAAAAATTCTTAACATTTTTAGATGTCGGCTAACTTAATTTTGATTAACTTTAGATGAAAATGAAGTTAGTCGACATTTCAAAATTTTTATAAATTTTTTATTGAAAAAAATTCAATTAAACAATTAAAAAAAAAATTTCACATGTAAAAAACTTGTAAAAAAGTTGATTTTTAATTTTTTTAAATATTTAAATATTAATTTTTTTTGCCATTATTTATTTGTTGAAAAAAATTCTAAAAATTATTAAATAGCTGCTAAATTTATTTTTATTTTTATGAATATAAAATATGACACTGAAGTTAGTGGACGTCTAAAAATTTTTGATTTTTTTTATTAATTAAATTTTAATTAAAAAGATATTTATAAAAAATTGCACTTATAGTTTTTCAAGTTTTTTACAAATAAAAATTTTTATTTATTTTCTTGTAATAATTTTTTCAATAAAAAAAAATTTTTTTAATTTTTAGATGTCGGCTAACTTAATTTTCATTAACTTTAGACATTTCAAAATTTTTAGAAATTTTTTATTGAAAAAATTTCAATTAAACAATTAAAAAAAAAATTTCACATGTAAAAAACTTGTAAAAAAGTTGATTTTTAATTTTTTTAAATATTTAAATATTAATTTTTTTTGCCATTATTTATTTGTTGAAAAAAATTCTAAAAATTATTAAATAGCTGCTAAATTTATTTTTATTTTTATGAATATAAAATAAAAATTAAGTTAGCCGACATCTAAAAATTAAAAAAATTTTTTTTTATTGAAAAAATTATTACAAGAAAATAAATAAAAATTTTTATTTGTAAAAAACTTGAAAAACTATAAGTGCAATTTTTAAAAAATATTTTTTAGTTCTAATTTAATAAATTTAAAATAATTAAAAAATTAAAAACATCAGCTAATTTTATTATTATCTAAAGTTAGCCGACGTTTCTAACTTTTTTATTTTTTTTTTTCATTTGTTAAATTGGAGTAAAAAAAATATTTTTTTAAAATTGCACCTAAATTTTTAAAAATTTTTTAATTTTTTAAAATAAATTTTAAATTATAAACAAATAATTTTAGGAACTAGATTTCATTATTAATCAAATATATTTATTTTATAACAGGAAATTCCTGCATTTGATCTAGAAAAAAATTGTTGGCTAAGACTACAAACTTATGGCGATTTAAATAACAATCCATGGATTCCACATGCTCGACGTTGCCATGGCTGTGTTCAATATGTCGATCAAATAACTGGTGACATAAATGTTGTTATCTCCGGAGGTTATACTGGCCCTCAAGTGTTCAATGATGTCTGGAGACTTAATTTAAGACGATTACAATGGACTTGTCTGAAGAGATTTGGGACTGAATTACCGCGACCGGTTTACTTCCATTCGGCAGCTCTTACTCCTGCGGGACAAATGTATATTTTTGGAGGAATTGTACAAAATGGATCACGGGTACTTTATTTTACTTTTAAATTATTCATTTTATTAATTGAGCTTTATTATTAATTGTTAATTTTTTATTTATAATTATTTCAGGGGTTGAGAACTCAGCATGTAAGATCAGTGTGGCTGGTTGTTCCAAAACTCACAGAAATATGCTGGGAAGCAGTTAATTATTATTTCAAAAATTTGAGAACTAAATCCAAAGATGAACTGACGAATCTCGGGATCCCCTTGAAATTCATACAACGCTTAGATATTATTGATTAGCCATAATTTTTTTTTTTTAACATTTTCAAAATAACTTCACTTGATAAATTCAGTGTTTATTACTGAGTTATTGTTTGTCAAGATGTGATTTTCTAAATTATTGACTTATTTTTCGTGCATCGATAACAGCAATAGTTACAAAAAATTATTACGTCACACCGCATTAAAAATATACATTTTTTTTTTTATAGATATAATTTAATTTCTTTAAGGCGGTCTTCTAGTATAGAGGCTCGAATTTCGAGCGTTTTTTAGCAGTCGATAAAAAAAAAATATTTGATATTTTTACTGTCCATATTTTTATCATTTGTTTATTTAAAATTAATTTAAAAAAAAAAAATTTTTTTTTTATCGAGTTATATTTCCTGGAAGTGAAGGGGAGAAAAAAAAAAGCCGTGTCTTCGTCACCATGATTTCTGGCCTTGTGGTCATCTGAAAAATAAAACAATGATGGAATCTTGATTAATACAAATGTCGCTATCTCATGAACCAACAAAAAATGAAAATTTGAAATTTTTAATAATTTTAAAAAATTCGACAAAATTAAAAAATTAGTGAAAAAATCGACCTTTTTATTAGTTGCCGTCATTTTATGAAAAAAAATTTTTTTTTCAGTTTTTTTGGTTCATGAGATAGTGACATTCGTACTATTCAAGAATCAATCATGGTTTTATTTTTCAAATGACCACAAAGACAGAAATCATGGCGACGAAGACCGACCTTTTTTTCCTTCTTCTCCTTCAAGGACGCATAACTCGATAAAAAAATTTTTTTTTTTTTTTTTAAATTAATTTTGTGTACTCTCTGAATATAAATAAACAAAATGAAAATTAACTTAGCAAATAGTTGATAATTTTAAGAATTTTCCAACAAATAAATTATGGCAAAAAAAAAATTTATAAAAAAAATTGACATTGAGAAATTTTAAAAAACTACAAATGCAATTTTTTAAAAATAATTTTTTGGAGCAAATTTATTTGTTAAAAAAAATTAAAAAACTGTCAAGTGACAGCTAACTTTAATGTCATATAAACAAATGGTAAAAAAATGGACAGTAAAAATATCGAATGCTTTTTTTTATCGATTGCCAAAAAACGCTCGAAATTTAGGCCTCTAGACTAGAAGATCCCCTTAACACTAATGAATTTCCTGCTGCATTCAGGATTAGTTATTAAAAGTCTAAAAAAAATTTTATTTAACTTGGCGAGTAAATTGTAAAAAATATTTTGTTTGTCGTTAATGAATTTTTGTAAAATCTACCAAAAAATCAGCTTACGCTTTATTTGTGAAAAATTTTTTTTTTAAATAACTCTTTTTTATAACATAAAAAAAAATGTCTGTAAATAATATTTTATTTTCGCAAGTAAATAATTGTAAAATTTAGTCATTGTATCATTTTGAATCATCACATTTTAATTAATAAAAACTATTTGAACAGCTTGAAAATATTTATTTGATAAGTTAAAGATAATTAATTAATTAAATATTTAAAATGTTATTTATATGTAATTCAATAATTATGTCATGTAAATATATTAATAAAAAATATTGTCCATAAAATATGTCAGTTCCTTTGAGACTCTATGCGCAAACGCCAATAAGCTGATATTATTTATTATATATAGCAAACTCTGCAAACTGAAATGACAAAGCCTCAACAATAAACATACTATCGTAATAATATTATATTAAAATGGAATAATATATTTTATTAACTAAGTTTTAAATTTTGTGAATAATTTTTTACTTTTATAATTTTAGTAATAATTTTAATTAAATTTTTTCATGAAATAAAATTAAATTAAAATATAAATTCGTAAATTTTTAAACTTTAAGTTAAAAAATTGTGTAAAACTAAAAAAAAATTATGCTGAAATTAAAATCTGTCAATTTTTTGGATTTTTATCATAACTGAGTTGTGAAAAAGTTTTAATAAAAAAATTCCACGTCTAAAAATTAAAAAAATTGCTGACTTTTAGAAAAATTTTTAAAATAAGTATCAGATGCTTGCTACTGTCATAAAAAATTGTGTGCTTGGTAAATTATAGAAAATATAATTGTAAATAATTTTTATATCTATTTTGCAGATCATCAGGGAGAAGAATAATAAAAAAAAAACGATTATAGTTCTAACAAAATAACAGGTAAAGTTTTAAATGTGAATAATTACAAAGGTTATAAATAAAAATGTTCTAGATGACATTAAATTTAGCTGTCACTTCACAATTGTTTTAATTTTTTTTAACAAATAAATTATAAAAAAAAATGACTTGTAGAAATTTTAATAAATTAAAAATGCAATTTTTTAAAAATAATTTTTTAGAACAAATTTTTTTGTTAAAAAAAATTAAAAAATTGTCAAGTGACAGCTAACTTTAATGTCATAACCAAAAAAAGCTTTTAAAAATTTTCACTTGTAATTTTTATTAATTTTCACATGTGGAACTTTTTAATTAATTTTTTTAAATAATAATTTAAGTGCTATAAAATTATAAAAAAAATTTAATGTCTGTCAACTTCATGAAATTAAATTTAGCTGTCATTGCACAATTTTAAAAATTTTTTTTAATAAATAAATTATAGCAAAAAAAAAATTACCAAAAAATTTGACTTGTAGAAATTTTAATAAATTAAAAATGCAATTTTTTAAAAATAATTTTTTAGAACAAATTTTTTTGTTAAAAAAAATAAAAAAATTTTCAAGTGAAAGCTAACTTTAATGTCATAAAAAAAAATGAAATTATTAAAAAAAAAATTATAAATAAAAATTTCACATGTAAACAATTTGAAAAACTACACGTGCAATTTAAAAAAAAAAAATTTTAATTGCTAATTTAATTAATAAAAAAAAAAAAAAAAAATAAAAATTTTTCGCTGTCGGCTAATTTAAGTTTCATAAAATTTAACTATTAAAAAAATATCAGTGCCAAAAAAAATCACTTACTGGAAATTCCAAGCCATAGATAACCGGATTTTCATTTTCCATTGATAAATAACCTAAAATAAAAATTAAATAAATAAACAAATTTATTAAAAAATAATAAACTAATAACTACACGTTATAATACTGAAGTTAGCAGTCAGCTGTTAATTTTAAAAATTATTTGAATAAATCAATTACAAAAAAAAAAAAGCTTTTAAAAATTTTCACTTGTAATTTTTATTAAATTTCACATGTGGAACTTTTAAATAAAAATTTAATTGCTATAAAATTCTAAAAAAAAATTTAATATCTGTCAACTTCATGACATTAGATTTAGCTGTCATTTCACAATTTTAAAAATTTTTTTTAACAAACAAATTATAGCAAAAAAAAAAAAAAATAAAAATTAGCTAACTTTAATTTCATATGTTCTAATTATGACATTATTTTAATTAATTAATTTTTTTTACAGAAGATGTACAAATTTAAACCCTTTGTATTTCATCAATATGACATAAAAAGATCAGAAATATTTAGAAGCAAATCCGACACTAAAATAAATTGCGATGACAAGTATTTATACACTTATTCGACATATGACACACCCGGGGATTTTCAAGATATTGCCGTGGAGGCATGGAAGTTTCATTTACTAACTCACCGGTGGTCTCCGCTTCAGAATGTAGAAACTCAATTAATAGACAATTCTTTTGAAGCTGGATCCACTTTCGACGATGGTAAGCTGATCTTACTCTTGAGAGCAGAAACTTCGCCGCAGTTTTTTTATTTGCTGCACTGGGATATGAGAATAAATGAACTAAATATCCGTAAGATAAACAGACCGCTTCCAAAGATGGGCTTCGACCAGAAATTTGTGTGCCACAGCTTTTATTTCTATGCAATCGGAAGTTGGAGTAAAGTATTGATCCAGCGAACTGATGATGGGCCTCATAAATATTTAAAAATCTACGATGTCTTAAAAATGGACTTGATAACTAAAAAATGGGAATTTGTTTATTTGTGTCCTGAAAGCGACCCCTTTGATTGGGACAAAAAGAATTACTACGGCGACATATTTGCGTTTGATGGAAAAAAAATTTATGTGCTTGACATCGATTTTTCCTCAGAGGAACCTTATATATTTCATGTAAGCTTACATCATTTTATTTTAAACGCAGAAAATTTTTAAGACTCTCTTTTTTATGTTTAGAGAATTTTTGCATTTGACTTGGATTCGAAGCAGTGGGATGAGTTGCAAGTTAAAGGAGACTTGGGAAATGATCCAAGAATTCCTAGAATGCATGGTGGTTTTAGTATCACCCAGTACAGAGACGACAAAGGTGATGTCAATGTTATTCTAACTGGCGGTGAAATTGATGAATACTCTTGCAATGAAATGTGGAGACTTAATTTGACGAAATTGCAATGGACTTGTCTTAGCAAGTTTGAAGCACTGCCCTATCGTATGAGAAATCACGTCGCAGCTGTCACTCCTTTTGGAAAAATGTACTTGTTTGATGGTTTAGTTGAAGATGAAGCAGGAGAGGTAATGATTTTTTACTGTAGTGGAATTGAGAGACACCTGATAATTTTTAGAATTTTTTAAATAAACAAATCATAGCAAGAAAAATTTATTTAAGAAATTCCATCTACACGGAAAGAACAAAATTACACTGCTTTTAATTAAAACGAGGTCAGATTGTCAAAGGTGTCTAGAAAATATTGGAAAGTTTCTTTGAAAATTTTCAATCCGTTAAGCAATTTCTTAAAGTAATAAAATTTAATTTTCAAAAATATTTTTTACTTGCTCAGATGAATAATTTAATAATCAACAGCAAAAAGTTTTAAATTATCAAACAAATTTTTTTAAAAATTCTAGTTTAAGTACTTTTTAATAACTAAATGTCTTAAATACACGGAAAGAACAAAATTACACTGCATATTCTTCTATATTATACTCAGTGTGATCTGTGGTGAAAAAAAATTTCAGATAATATCAAATATAATCCAGATTATACTAAATTATTTTTGTATTATACTCAGTGTAATCTCCGATTTAACCAAGTAATTTTTCTGTTTATACCGCCCCAGATTAAACTGGATATAATCCTAAAAAATATCCAGTATAATTTGAATTATACTTAGTAGAATCTTGGATTATATAATTTTTTCAAAAATTGTGATATTCAACTTGTTTCTTTTTTAATTTATAAATTTTTTTGAAAATTTGTAAAATTTGTGAAAATTGTGGTAATCAATTTTTTTTTAATTGTGCATTTTTTTTTTAATATATCAATAAAATCAAATAGAAATTTCATTTAAATAAATAAAAATATATTCTATTCAAGCATTAGATTACATTTCTGAAAAATACATAAAAAAATGAACAATTTAAAAAAAAATCAATTATTACAAGTTTTAGAAATTAAAAAAAAATTTTCTAGTAATTTTTTTTTTCATATTATTCTAATAGAAACAAACAATTAAAAAAAATTTTTTTCAAAAATGTCAATTTTTTTCTTTTTAAAAAAAAATTCTTATCGAAAACATTGATATTAAAACAAATTAAAAAAAAAATTTTTTTTTTTAATAAACAAAAAAAAATATACATGATTGTTGAAAAAAAAATTTTAAATATGCTTATGGTTTTAAAAAAAAAAAAAAAAAAAAAAAAAAAATATTTTTGAGTTCGATATGATGTGATTTATTTAAATACTAAAAATCTAATTTTTTCCAATGGGAATATTTAACATTGATAATTTATTTGAGAACTAATAGTGAAATTTTATTTTTCAGGTAGAAAATGCCTCAATATTTTCTGCATGGGTCACAATTCCAAAACTCGAAGAAATAGCTTGGGAAGCAGTACTATTTTATTTCAAAGAAATAAAAGAACGGCCAAAAACTGAATTGTTAATTCGCGGATACCCGAAGAAATTTGTCGAACGTCTTACGAATTAAAAATTTTCCAACTTATATTTTTTACAAAACTATATCAGTATTATATTTATTTATTTATTTTTTATAATCTATACTTTATGGTGCCAAGAATAGTGACCTAGACACAAAATAATCGTGATAAAATAATTGATAATTAATTATATTTACGAGTTTTTATAAAAACTTATCCGAGTCCATTTACTTTAATGATCAAAATTATTTATTATGATATCATCTAATTTAAATTTTTCCAAAAATTTTGTTTACATGATAAAAAGTAATTTTTTAATAAAAAAAAAATATTTTAGTCAAAATGTTAATTTTTTTTTTCACGATTATTTTTATCTATGGATCACATGCCAGAACCAAGACACTTTGTGCAATTTATGATACATATATTTATACTGTAGTGATGTACTTTTTTAATAAATTTTAGCAAATGTAGTGTGAAATACTGAATTTTCCTCGCCAAAGATATTGTGATTACAACGAATGTATTTTGAAATTGATGGCTTATATAATAAAAAATTACACATAAAATTTTTCTCGAGATTCATAAATTTTTTTAACATCTATTAAAATTTAATGGTTCATGTTTTTATTTATAGAAATTTGATGATTATTTACAAAAAAATTTTATTTTGTTTAAGAAATTTTTTTATTAAATTAATTTTTTTGTAAATTTGTAAAATTTGTATGAAAATCAATTTAGCAGATAATAATTCATTTTAAAAATTTTTTTAACAAATAAATTATGGCAATAAAAAGTAAGACCAAAAAATTGACAGCTAGAAAATTAAAAAAGTAAAAAATGCAATTTTTCAGAATTAATTTTTCGGAACAAATTGATTTAGTAAAAAAAATTATAATAGTGACAGCTAACTTTAATGTCGTAAAATTTGACAATTTTTTAATTTTCTTTAAAAAAAAAACTATTTTTTAAAAATTGTATTTTTTATTTATTAAAATTCCTACTAGTCCATTTTTTTAATAATTTTTTTTGTCATAATTTATATGAAAATAAACTTAGCAGATAGTTGATAATTTTAAGAATTTTTGTAACAAATAAATTATGGCAAAAAAAATTTATAAAAAAAATTGATATTTAGAAATTTAAAAAAACTACAAATGCAATTTTTTAAAAATAATTTTTTAGAGCAAATTTATTTGTTAAAAAAAATTTTTTTTTAAATTGATATTTAGAAATTTAAAAAAACTACAAATGCAATTTTTTAAAAATAATTTTTTAGAGCAAATTTATTTGTTAAAAAAAATATATAAAAAAATTGACATTGAGAAATTTTAAAAAACTACAAATGCAATTTTTTAAAAATAATTTTTTAGAGCAAATTTATTTGTCAAAAAAAATTTTTTTTTAAATTGATATTTAGAAATTTAAAAAAACTACAAATGCAATTTTTTAAAAATAATTTTTTAGAGCAAATTTATTTGTTAAAAAAAATTAAAAAAATTGTCAAGTGACAGCTAAATTGAATATCATAAAATTTTTTTAATATGATAATTTTACTTCAATTATTCTTATCTTGAAATAAAAAATTGTACAAGAATATCCTTTTTTTCTAGTTAAAATTAATCGATAAAAAAAAATATATTTTTCTATAACCAATTACTTAATAAATTATTGAAAGTCTAATATTTAAATTGTTGATTTTTTAAAAATAAATATATCACCTTATTCATTTTAAAACTCAAGCAAAGAGAAGTTTCACAGCGTAAATTTAAATTTTATTGATTTTCATTGGCTGTTACAAAAATGATTTCCTTTGTTGTTATTCTGAAAAGAATAAGCAGTAGACATGTCATTTGACGCACATACACCGGTAAGTTGATAATTAACAAACTAAATAAATATTAAATAAAATTTTATAATTTCAATGCAACTATTATGTATCTGGGTTAATATTCAATAGATAAAACTCTAAGAAAATAAGTAAATAAGTAGTTTTCTGGTACATGTATTATAACCTCAACGCCAGCAAGATTTTGTTTGAACAAATAAATCAATTAAGAACAAGATTTTATTGTTATTTTAGAGAAATTATTATCAAAAATATTTTCTGATTTATAAAATTGGAATTATTTTAAGTTTAGAATTTAATGATACTTAAATCAGCCAATATCTGACAATTTCAATAATTTTTATTGAAAATTAATTGTAAAAAAAAATTTTTTTAATTTCTAGATGGGGAATTTTTTTATTAAAATTTTTTTTATTAATTTAGAGGTTATAAGAATCCAAAAAATTGATAAATGTATTTAAATTCCGGTATAAAAAAATCATGACATCAAATTTAGACAATTTCAATGATTTTTATTAAAAATTAATTATAAAAAAAAATTTTTTTTTAATTTCTAGATGTGGAATTTTTTTGCTAAATTGTTTTTTTAATAATTTAGAGGTTATAAAAATCCAAAAAATTAATAAATGTCTTTAAATTTCGGTATAAAAAAATCATGACATTAAATTTAGCTGCCACTTGACAATTTTTTAATTTTCTTTAATAAATAAATTATGTTAAAAAAAAAAATCATCAAAAAAATGGACTTGTAGGAATTTTAATAAATAAAAAATGCAATTTTTTTAAAATAATTTTTTACAACAAATTTTTTTCTTAAAAAGAATTAAAAAATTGTCAAGTGACAGCTAAATTAAATGACATCAATATTAGCTGTCACTTGACAATTTTTTAATTTTTTTTAACAGATAAATTTCTTCCAAAAAATAATTTTTAAAAAATTGCATTTGTAGTTTTTTAAAATTTCTAAATGTCAATTTTTTTTTGCCATAATTTATTTGTTACAAAAATTCTTAAAATTAACAACAATCTGCTAAATTAATTTTTATTTAAATTAAATGTGATAAAAAAAATCATATGTACTGTAAGCATATGAATTATTTGACTTATCAATTACTAATATAAATGATACTGAAATTAAGAGACATCTGATAATTTTCAGCATTTTTTTAACAAAAAAATTATAGTAAGAAAATTTTATCTAAAAATTTCATCTTAAGCAGCTTTGAAAAATTATAAATAATTTTATGAAAATTAATTTAGCAGATATTTAATAATTTTTCTAATAAATAAATTACTGCACTAAAAAAAGGGACATTTAGAAATTTTAATAAATTAAAAATGCAATTTTTTAAAAATAATTTTTCGTTAAAAATTTTTTTGTTAAATAAAATTAAAAAATGGTAAAGTGTCAGCTAACTTTAAAATCATATAATTTTCTATGCCTAGTTTATTTTTAAAGAAAAATCTAAAAATTTTCAAGTGTCTGCTAACTTCAGCGTCATTAATATAATATTTTTTTGCAGGCCATGTACTCATTCAAGCCGTTTGTGTTTGATCAACACAGAGTAACAAGAAAAGAACTATTAAGGAAAAAAACAGATCCTAAAGTATGTTGCGACGATAAGTATCTCTATAGTTATGCAACATACAATGTTGATCCAGATGATAAAGGTCTCGGTGACTGGTACGTCGAACTATGGAAATTTAATTTGCTAACTCACAAATGGAAGCAAATAAGGGACTCGCGGAGCCAGCTTTTAGATAACTCATTTGAAATCGGAACGGTATTTGAGGACGGCAAAATATTGATATGTTGTGAAGTTGATACACCTCCAACATATTTTTATTTATTGCACTGGGATTTAAAAATAAATGAGCTTGAAATAGAACGAATAAATCGTTCATTGCCGGCGATGGATCATGATCAAAAATTTGTTAACGATGATACGTATTTATACGGACTGGGTAGCAGAGGCATCGTTAAAAATAAGAAGAAAAAAGGAAAGCCTGTTTATTTAGACAGCTTTAATGTCCATAGGATGAAAATAAAAAGCGGAAAATGGAAGAATCTTTATTTGTGCCCTGACAGCGATCCGAATGATTGGGACTCTGATGAATTCGGTCACATATTTGCTTTCGATGGAAAGCTTATTTATGTGCTTGATAATGACGAGTCGTCACGAGAACCGCTGAAACCAACTGTACGTTATTATTATTATTATTTTTTTTTTTTTAATTCAATTATGATTGTTGTGAATTAAAAATAAATTATGGCTGCTTTGAATTATTTTTAGAGAATTCTGTCATTCGACTTGGAAACCAAGCAGTGGGACGAAATGGAGGTTCAAAGAGACCTGGAAAGTAAGCCAGGCATCCCTTTCGACCGGGGCGATTATAGTATCATTCAGTACAAAGATGAAAAAGGTGACATTAATGTTATCTTAGCTGGCGGTGAGACTGATAAATTTCTATGCAACGATATATGGAGGCTTAATCTAAGAACATTACAATGGACTTGCGTAAGCAAATTCGCTGGAGTGCTACCGTATCGTATGAGAAATCATGTCGCGGCTATCACACCTGCTGGGAAAATGTATTTAGTTGATGGTTGGGTGGTTGAAAAAAGAGGCGAGGTAATTTATTATTTTTTATGATAAAATTCAGGATATAAAGACCAAAACACAATCATATATTTTTACTTCTTATTTAATAATAAATTTTTTGAGCGAAAATTAGCGGTAATAATATAGATACAATAAGACTTTGGATTTTAATTATATTTAATGTATTTCTTTGTGTATATATTTTAATTGATGAATTTTTGATGTGTATTTAATGGTCTATGACTTTTTTTTTATAGAAAAAATAACATTGACGAAGCGTTGAGCATTGTTTAATGTAAAATAAAAACATTCGATTGTTTTGATCTTTAAATTCTTAATTTTATTATAGTTCAAGGAAATTAAACCTGATATTAGTTATGGATTTTTATTAATCTTTAGTCATTACAATTATCAAGAAGGTCAAATTGTCGATTGAGTATTGAATGATAATGAAAACTTTTAATCTAAAAATTAAAAATTATTTAGACTTTGTTTTTTTTAAATAGCAATATTTAATAATTTAATAAGGTTGCAAAAAATTAAAAATCAAGTAAATATTTTGCAAAATATGAAACTTTTTATTACGTCCAAATTAGACAAAAACGGATTAAATTTATTTTGATCCTGGTTTGTTTCAACAAATAGACCCGGAACTCAAAAAATAATAATTTTACTTGTTATTCCTTAAATATTAATTGTTTAATATTTAGTTTTATTTAAAATATTGGTTGATTTGTTCATTTAAATTTTACCTAACTTATTTTCTAAGATAGGTTTTAAAACTATTTTATTATTTCATTTCTTTTATCTTTTTTTACAAATGGCCCCCCTCCCCCATTGGAAGGGCTTAGACTGCATTGTCATTAAAATTACATTACAGGGCTTACTTTTACACCTAATACACTCATTATCTTCTTTACAAAATTTGAAGGACACTTACTATATTAAATTTAAGTAACCCGAAGTCTGCTTTTGGATTATTTTTATGAACGCCTGGCTTGAGATAAAGGGAAAAACCTAAGATAAAGAAATATGAAATAATAAAAGAGTATTTTAAAATAAAATAATAAAAAAAAATAAAATAAAAAAAAATAAAATAATAAAAAAAACTAATAAAAAAAAATAAAATAAGAAAATTAATATTTGATTCTGTTCTAGGTTGAAAATTCAACAATATTCTCCACCTGGGTAACAATTCCAAAGTTAACAGAAATAGCCTGGGAAGCTGTATTATTCTACAACAAAGACTTGAAAGAAAAGTCCCAGACAGAATTAGTTGATCTGGGTTTACCATCAAAATTAATCGATCGACTTGTTGATTAACCACACATCATCAACGTGATACGGAAAATTAACACATGCTCGACATATCTTCAAATATTGCTAACAATTACAATAAGAATAATATTTATCTCATCTTCTTAAGCGTCATTTTCTCGACAATAAATAATCATTACAATTACAATCTTTTACCAATAACATATCAATTAACAAGTGATATTTAAATTTATACCATTTGCTTATTTATTATTAATAATTAAAAATAATAATAATAATTTATTATTTATAACCATAATTTTCTTTAAACAATAATAAATTTTTTATCCAAACAAATTCTCAATTGTACTTATTTCCTCGGGAATAAATTAAAATAAATTTAGCAGATAGTTGATAATTTTTAGAATTTTTTTTAACAAATAAATTGTGGCAAAGAGAATTAGGGAAAAACATTGACATTTAGAAATTTTAAAAAATTAAAAATGCAATTTTTTATAACACTGAAGTTGGTAGATATTAAAAATAATTTTTTTTTAATTTTGTAGCAATTAAATTATTGAAAAAAAAAAATTAATTAAAAAGTTTTACATATGAAAATTAATAAAAATTGCAAGTGAAAAATTTTAAAAGCATTTTTAATGAAAATGAAGTTAGCCGAAATTTCAAAATTTTTCACTAAAAAAAATTGTCACATGTAAAAAACTTGAAAAAATATAAGTGCAATTTTTTATAAATATTTTTTGAGTTGTAATTTAATTAATAAAAATAATCAAAAATTTTTAGACCTCTGCAAACCTCAGATGAAAATTAACTTAGCAGAAAGTTGATAATTTTAAGAATTTTTGTAACAAATAAATTATGGCAAAAAAAAATTAAAATCTAGAAATTTTTAAAAACTGCAAATGCAATTTTTTAAAAATAATTTATTTGTTAAAAAAAAATAAAAAAATTTTCAAGTGACAGCTTACTTCAAGGTCATTTTTTTTATTGTAATTAATTTGTTAAAAAAATTTTTAAAATTGACAGCTGACTGCTAACTTCAGTATTATAATTTTTTTTAAATAAATTTTCGTAACTAATTTTCTTGTTGAATAAAATTAAAAAATTCTCAAATGACTGCTAAAACTTTAATTATATCGTCGGGAATAATCGTAGCGTTTTTAAACCCTTCGTAAATTTCCGTAACGCGCGAAAGTAGTTCGTTTAAATCCGTCCCCCCACCACCAAAAAATGTTTAAACAGCTAACTTCACATTTATTAACCACAGCAACGTTTCCCTCTAGCCCTCTAGTAAACGAAAAAAGATTCAGTTTCACTTAGAAGCGACTCCAATCCAAGTTAATTGTTATTACCACAAGGAACCTCATTATCTGACGAACGTTCGTCTGATACGTGTGTATAAACTCCCAGATGTCTTGGACGTATAAAATAAAATCGAGTATCGGCATGCTCGGCATGGTGTTGATGTAGTAATAATTTCAAACCGTAGACACCGTAGACCGTTGCCGAATTTTATTATTTTTTTTTCATAAGACTACTACTACTCACCACCGGATATCGTGCTAATTTAACTTGGCCCATCACAACGTGGGACTTGTAGGAAAAAAAATAATAAAATTATTTTTATAAATCCCATCATCAGCCTGACTTTAACCAGAACCAGACAACGTGACATCGTGACTATTATTTATTTAAATTTTTAACTAACAAATATTTATTTATTTCAAAAATAAAAATGGAGCAAAAAAGAGTCTACAAGGTCGTTTTAACTGGAGGTAAGTTTTTTTTTTTTTTTTTTCCTTTTTCTACCCTTTATTATATTTATCGTTACTACCCTGTTCAATCAATTGTGTTTATTCTCTAATGGTGACAAGAATTTTATATTGATTTAATTTTTAATATTCATGCACACTCTGTCTGCATCCTTAAATTTATTTAGAGAAATTCACAATTATTAATTTTACTACCACGTGTTAAAAATAAATTATTGCATCATCAATTATTTTTTTATTTTTACTAATTTAATAAATTTTTATTTTTCAGGTAAGCTATTCATAAATTTAACAGATATTTTTTATTGATTTTCATGTTAATTAATATATATTTCATAAATAATTATCAACAAGACGATTGATTTATTGTTAGTTATAGTCTAATTACCTGGCACGATATTGTCGTTTCGTAAACTCGCATTTTATATCCTATTAATAGTAACAGACAATACTTTTACATTAGCATGCTAAATAAAGTTAAAGAACGAAAAAAAAAAAAAAATAAAATAAAAAAAAAATACATCTATATAATGAAAGGAAAAAAACGTGATAGCACATACCTACTCGTTGGAAAATTTCAATACCAAAGACGTGTGCCTTGATAACGTTTTTAAACTTTCCATTAGAAAATTCTCACCCATTGATTCATTTTTATCACCAAGTTACTCAATAATTCTATGTAATTACAATTATATTTACAGCTATAGACTGTTAAGTAAATAAAAATGTTAATTAAAATGTCGGATTCAAAATTTTTCAAGTAATTAGTCTTACTGATAAAACAGATGTATTTAATGTCCGTGGATTTTGTTAACAGTTGTTCGTTATCGTTATTTAAATAATCTATTGTAATTGTTAAATAAATTAATAAGTTTATCTAGTTAAGAATATGACGCAAATTGAAAGATACATATTTTTAAAAGTTAATACACCGGAGAATATGGTTTTACTAGTAATTTAATGTATAAAGTAATTTTTTTTTAGCTTTAAAAAAATTTTTTATCATTTTTTTAACGATATAGATCGACAGCGAATAGAAATATCAATTATGTGTCATTATGTGATTTTCGTTGTACACGCGATAGAAAAAATGACGTCGAAATTACAAATTTTCCATTTATTTATCAATCCGATGATTTTTTTTTAATTACCTAAAAATTTTGATTGTAAAATACTCAAGAAGTTTTTTTATTGAAAGTTTTACAAAACTCTTGTACAATTCATATTATTATTATTAAATATGAGAAAAAAAATTCAGATTAAAATTTACTGTAAAATCATTAATAATTTTTTTTTTCAATGCATTAATTTATTACTATATTTTGAAACATTGTTAAAAATTTAATACTCTGTTTATTTTTATTTATTGTTTATTGATAAAACAAAATAATTAAAAAATAATAAATTTTAATTTTTCAGGCCCATGCGGAGGCAAAACCACTGGACAAGCAAGACTTTGTACATTTTTTGAAAACATGGGATGGAAGGTGTGTATTAAAAACACATTATATTTATTAAAAAGAGTATTTTTTCCATTATTTATCAATATTAATAGTAACTTTCAATTTCCTGACACTCAAAAAAAAATTCCAAGTTCGTTTTCTTTTTATTTTATTCTTCAGATTGATTAATAAGTTTATTGATTATTAATTATTACAATCAAGTACCGAATGTTGTTTTTTTTCTTTTTTTTTTTTTTTTTTTTCAATGATTGTCAAGTAATTACCAGTAAATTGAAAACGAGCTAGAGGAATATTTACTTGCAAATTCTTAAAAATTTGATGAAGGAGAGTTAAAATTTTAAAAAATAACGAGTTGTTTTGGAGTTGTTTTTTTCTCCTTCGTTTTGGATTCGATAGAGTTGGTGGTTGTCTTATTTTTCAGGTGTTCCGTGTCCCCGAGACAGCGACCGTGCTGCTCAGGTATGCTAAAACTAACAAATAATTGTATCTACAATTTCAATGCAGACAAATTACAATTAATAATTACATCTGAAAGTTTTACATAATTCAGATGTTTAAATTTTTATATTTGTGACAATTTTAAAAATTAATTCAAGTTATAAATTTTTAAGCATGTTAGAATTTTTTTTTAAAATTTTTTTTTTTAAATTCAAAAAAATATTCAAGATATAAATTTCATTTTTTATTGAAGAAAAAAAAAGATTTTTTTAAAATTAAATATACAATAACATAAATTATGATATTTTGATCTTTTGAATTTCAGTGGCGGCGTCAAGTTCTCCGACTTGACAGAAGAAGACAGTGAGTTAAATTTTTTTATTACATAATTAATCAATTATTTTTAAGAAAGATAAATAGCCTATAAAAAAAATTAATTAACACTTTGATCACAGAGCCAGTGAAAAAATAATAACTTACGTAATTTGATAAAAATAATAATAATTTACATGATTATTTCATTAAATTAAACTACCAAGTATAAATGAAGGTCTCTGCTCTCTAGATATTTTAAATATCTATGTAGGAGATTAACCAAGCGATCAGACAGTTTGACGCTGCAGCTGGACATTATCTCCCTAAAAGAAAAAAATAGTCAGACAAAATAATTGTGGCATAATCCAATACAAGTAATAGTGAGACATAAATAAACATATAATTAATACATTTTATCAAAACTAACAAGATATTACAATCGATTTATTTTTTTATGATAAAATCAATGAATACATAAATATTTACTTTGTTAAATTAAATTTTATTAATCCGCTGGCTGTAGAGTAGTAAAACGATTGCGTGGCACTTAATTTATAAAAACGAAAAGGGAAAGAATTATTTTCCACTTAGATTATTAAATTGATTGAGTGATTGAGAGCGCAATGACGCAATAACATTCCAGCTAATTTAGTTATTTTGTGCTAAACTAATTTAGCTAATATATGTACAATCATATACATATAATATAATATAATATTGAATTATATGATTCACGTATCAAGTGCTACATGATTGACAATAAGGAAGTTTATTAGTTGTAAAAATATTTTTTTTTTATCCATTCCAAGGCTTTAAATCTAGTTTACGATTTTATTTATCTACCCGTTACGCAATGATTTAAAAAGTGGTAATTTTTATTCGGCACTATCTACAGTAATGTTAACATAAGTATAAGTCGAGTTTATTGCTATGTGAAGTGGATAATTATTTTTTTAGAAACTTCATTTTATTTTAAATTGTTTAAAATTTTACACGGGAGTATTTTTAAGGTCATGATAAGATACGTTTTTTTTTTATTTAGATATACAGTTGAATTTTAATGAGCTGACATTGAATTGTTATTGAAATTTATTATTATTTTTTTAATTTGTTCATTTAAATTTATATTTTATTATTCTTACAGACTTCCGTGATTTTTTTTTTTATAAAATCTCCATAAATCTTTAAAAATTTTTAACTTGATGTTTTTATAAAAATTTTCCGCGAGTGAATTTAAAATTATAAAATTATTTAAAAATTTTCTGACTAAAAAATTGGAACTATTGCTTGACCAAGTCACTGTAGGAAATTATCTAATTCCGATATTATTTTATTGATTAATTTTTAGTATCTGTACTATAGAAAGGAATCAATAATGGGTGGTGGAATTTAGAAGGTCAATGTCACAACATTAAGTCGACTAATATTTACTATTACCGTTCTAAGGTTGTTTTTTGTAAATATTTTTTTCCTAAGCAATGTCATAACATTTTTACTGCCTATTTATTTAAATCACTAGAATTTTAACAAAACTAACGTAAAAATTATTCCGAAAAACGTTTCCGTTTGTTTTTTATTTCATTATGTGCAGTAGTAAAAAATTAATTAGTTTTGTTACTGATTATATCATTTAATTCATTTATTCGGAATTTGTTACTTGAAAAGATTTAAATATTTAGGTATTAGGTCGTATTTTTTTTTTTTTTGCTATTCAGCATAGAAAAAAAATCTTAATGAGTTAGCACATTATTTATTATGAAACAATGTATAAGACAAACAGTAAAAAATTTAACTGAGTCAGAAATTTATCAAATTACTCACAATAACTCGAGGTCGCAGGCAAAAGGTTGTTTTTTTGTTGCTAATTTTTATCATAAAATATTTTATTTGAAATTGTTAAAAGAAAAATTGGTAAATATTTACAAGTAGAGTCAACCATTTTAATTTTCATTTTTTTGAACCAAATTTCTATTTGATTTTATTGACATGTATTTTTTTTAAGTACATAAAAAAAATGAAAATTAAAAAAAAAAAATTTATAAATTTTTTAGAAAATTGTGGTCAAATTTTTTTTTAATGGTTCATTTTTTTATGATAAAAGAAATTTTATCCAAATCTAAAAAATTATTTTTAAAAAATTGCATTTTTAATTTTTTAAAATTTCTAAACGTCAATTTTTTTTCTTAATTTTTTTTTTCCATAATTTATTTGTTGAAAAAAATTCTAAAAATTATTATTATTATTATTAAATATTTGCTAAATTTATTGTCATGTGACATTCAATTTTTTTTTTAATTGTTCGTTTTTTTATGTAATTTTCAAAAAAAATATATCAAAAACATAGAAAAAAAAAAAGATGAAATAGAAATTTTATCCAAAAACATGCGAGCTAAAATTTTTTCCAACGTTTGAAGACAAAAAAAAGCCATCAAAATTTTTATTTTTTTTTTTCACGACATTTTTCATCATAAATGAGCCGTAAAAAAAATGCAGAATCAAAAAAAAATTACAACTTTGAGACAATTTTTTTTTGTATAACAAATTAAAAAAAAAAAAAAAGTTGAGATGGCAGAATCGACGCTGAAAACTCGGGTTCGATTCCCGCGCAAATCTACTTGAGTAAGAATTATTATTATTAAGTAGATTTTCTCGTAAATGACTTTTTTTATTGCGAAAAACTTCTAAATTAAAAATATAAGAAATTCTGGGTTTTTAATTTTTTCTTAATGAAAAACTTTTTAATTTCTTAATGTGATATTAAAAAAAAAAAAAAATAAATTCTGTCGTATGAATTCTCGTGAAGAAATTCATGTCAAGATATATGCAAATAAATCTAGTTTCCCAGATATTTGATAATTTTATAAATATATTTAAAAAATATATTATGACGAGAACAAAAATTGACTCGTAAAAATAAAAAAAAAAAAAAATGACAATAAACTCACACATCTTATCAGTGATATTAAAACTGAATGGAATGTTACAATGTGCTGTCGAGACATTTCAATTTGAAGAATCATGAATCATGAATTATGAACAAAGATAAAGAAACACGAGATACAAAGTAAAGGAAAAAAGCTGAAGAGGTAAAGCGAGAAGGATGAAAAGCCGGTATGGATATTTAACTTGACGCAAAATTGCTGGCCTCAGGCTTTTCACAACAGTGAATACCTCGATTTGATCTTTTTTCATGCTGTCTAGAATATCTGGAAGCTACTTGAGACTATGTTTGACAATGTTTTACTTGAAACACTGCGTAAAATATTAACGGTGCAGAAAATATGAGATTTTAAAAATGACACAAGGCTGAAGAGCACAAATTAAACCGGCAAAATCTAGACTTAATAATGATTATGATGATTAATAAAAGCATTGACAATAAAAGTCACTAATATAAATGACACATGATATATGAATAAATATATTTTTATTGAGCCACGTGATGTAATGCATTAATGCAGGTCATGCACTCAAAATTATCTTTTTAAGTACGTACGACCCTAACTTACAATAAATAGCCGTATGACTTTCAAGAGAACCTCTGCGTTGCTAATTCTTCTACGTCACTTCAATTTTATTTGTGTAAACAAATTAATAATAGTAAAATTAGTATTATTAGACCTATCGAAAAATTTTTTTGGATTTTAACAAGCATTAACATCTTAAGTAAAAAATTTTTAGAAGTTAAATTTTTCGGTTTCTTGCAAAAAATTATGGTAATTATTTGCAAGTGATGCCAATCCCATTTTGGGCCATAATTAGGTGAAAAATTAAAATTTTCAAATTTTTTTTTATTCTGATTGTTTTTACGGCGCATTTATGATAAAAAATGTCATGAAAGAAAAAAATAAAAATTTCGACAGCTTTTTTTTTGCCTTCAAAGATTGGAAAAATTTTTGGATAAAATTTCTATTTTTTTTTTTTTTTTTAAGTACATAAAAAAACGAACAATTAAAAAAAAAATTGATATCAGAATTTTCTAAAAAATTTATAAATTTTTAAGAAAATTAAAAAAATTTTTTTAAATTGTGATAATCAACTTTTTTTTTTTAATTGTTTATTTTTTTTTTTATGGATTTTTCAAAAAAAAAAAAATTACATCATTAAAATCAAATAGAAATTTCGTTCAAAAAAATGAAAATTAAAATATTTACCACAACTATTGTTAATATATTTTTATTTTTTAATTTTCACCGCTTAAAACTATTAGATTTTCTAGAATTTTTTAAAAATTATTAGCGTAAATTTTTTTTTGGCAAAATAATAAATTTATCAATAATTTTGCTATAAAAAAAAATTTTACAGTGTAATTTTTAATATTTATTTTTTTACAATCCTGAAGTTCAAATTTTTCAAAAAATTACATGTCTGTTCATTTTATC
>JZSA01001675.1:0-49904 GCA_000956155.1 Cotesia vestalis
AAAAAAAAAATCACTTTTTTTTTTTCGATCGTCACAGTGGTGTTCCCCCTAAAATATTTTTGTAAAAATAAAAAAATAAAATGACTTCTAATATTAGTACAAAATATTTACCAAAGGATCTCTCGCTCAGTCATGAGAACTAGAGTATTTTCAAAAACGCCCTCAAAAAAATAATTTTGATCTAGAAATTAATCAAGCGAACTTTCTCGTAATAAAACAAAAAAAATATTAAAATATTTTATCTACCAACAGCTTTAGTTTGTTGGGCTTTATACATTTTCAAAACCTTTTTCCCAGGAATAAGACTCTGACTCAATCCAGGTCTCTTTTTGCGTTTAACCATTTGATTATTCTCCTGGTCTATTTCATCATCATCATTATCATTATCTTTGCTATTATCATCATGATCACCATTAAGATAATAAATTTTTTGATTATTAAAGTGAGTTTGACAAATAACAGTCTCCTGAGGCGTCCGAATAGCTTCTAGTTCAGCAGCACTGCGATGTAGATCCGAGTCATGAGCAAAAGTGCAGTTGTGTCCAAAGCGGCACCGACCTTTCCGGTAATTCCAGCAAATTTTACGGCCATTAATCATCTTGGTGTCATCTAATGTCGGTGTCATCTTGACATGCTTCTCTAGAATAGCGCTTTTGGCTTTTTCAGCTTCGACGAACGGGTTTGTAAATACGGAAGTCTTCAAGGTGGGCGTAGCGTTAAAATCTGGAGTCGGTAATGGAAGCTTATTATTATTGTATGAATTTTTACTATTGCTATCATCATCTTGCTGATTAGTTTCATTAATATCATCCTCATCTTCATCCTCATCTTCTCCATCATCATCATCATCATCATCATCATCATCCTCGTCATCATTCGCCACCTTTGGACTTAAAATTTGACCAGATCAGATTACACAGAATAAATATTATCTTTAAACTAATAAATAATAATAACTAAAGTGTTTAATTTAATTACTAAAAATAATTTTCTGCTAATTTAAAATTTTTAATTTTAAAAATAATGTTGAGGTTAGTGACATAGGTTAAGTTTTATTTTTATTAATTTTTATCAATAAACACTTTTTTTATAAATACTTACATAATTTTAACACCTTCTGAATCACTCTCCGAACCCGAAGATGTTCCGTAATCAGCTACTAAGGAAGTCATTGTTATTTACTTATTTTTTTGGTTATTAATTTATTATTTATAAAACTTAATTAAATAAAAATCTACTACAACTAAACGACAAACTATTTTGTTTGTGCGCTTTTATATATTTTTTTTCTATTATTATTATTATTATCATTGTAATGTATACGTATATACATTTTATATACCTTTCAGATTTATAATTATGCATTTGGCAACGTCGCTTTTTATAGTACACGATAAAAATTCCGGAAGTTGACATTCGTTCGCGGTTATTTTTTGAACTATTTTTTTTTTCACGAGTTTTTAAAATTATTCTGTTGTTAATTTTAAATAATTGAAAAATAAATAAATAATTGAATGTGTACGTAGTTTAACTAATTTTTTTAGCAATTATAATAGAATTTTTATATTTTTTTAATGATGGGTTCAATAAAAATTCACCTCAAGTCATAAAAATAAATTTTATTTCCAGAAATAACAAATTACTTACATATTAAATTTTATTCTATTAAAAATTAGTTTTTAATTATTTGGTAATTATTTACAAGTGAGGTCAAACTTATTTTTAGCCAATTAAAACCAGAAAAATTAATTTTTTAGTCATAGAAAAAATTTCGGAAAAAAATGTCATTCACTATAGAATTCATGTAAAAAATTTTACTAATTCGATTATTTAAAAAAAAAATTAATATTCGGAATTCAAATCTGTGTAAAAAATTTTTTTAAATGCACGATTATTTTTTTAAATATCAAAATGGATGATTTTTTAGTCAAGTTTATAAATTAACACATGATTTTGTTGAAGACACTTTACTCTAAATATTTATAAAATTCTAAAAATATCAGACAGATATTTGGAAAAAAAAATTATTGGATCGCTAATTAAGGCGGAACACCACTGAGACGATCAAAAAAAAATTTATATAATTTTTATTTTTAAGATTTTTTTAGCCGGGTTAAAAAAAACAGTAAGAATAGTGAGAAAATTTTCAATCAGTCGCCATTTTTTTTAAAATAAAAATTTTTTAAATTCCGTACGTGCGACGATAACTACATCCTTACTGATTAAAAAGCAATTTGGGTTTTTATTTTCAGACGATCCGTTTTTGAGTTATCGAACCGACCATAGAGGGGAAAATTTTTTCTAGTGCTCTACGAGATTGTTAATAACTTTGTAATAATTAAATATTTTTTTATAAAAATTTAGGGTAGTAATCTTAAATAAACCCTTAATAAAATAAAAAAAATCCGATCCCCTAATTCCTTTATTTTCCCTGTAAAAAAAATTCCCGAAAATTAGTTGATTTATTCAATTTATATGATTTTTTTTTTTGATTTATATGATTTATATGAATTATAAAATTATATTATTTATATTCTGATTTACATTTGAAAATTGTAAAACGAGTTGATTTACCTGATTTATACTTATTCAATTTATATGATTTAAATGTAATTATATTGTTAATTTTCTCACGTATACTTTAAATAAACCATAAATGTGTATATTTGCCATTCGGCTAATGCTTTGGCATTGAAATATTTTTTAAATAAAAAAAAAAATCACTTTTTTTTTTTCGATCGTCACAGTGGTGTTCCCCCTAAAATATTTTTGTAAAAATAAAAAAATAAAATGACTTCTAATATTAGTACAAAATATTTACCAAAGGATCTCTCGCTCAGTCATGAGAACTAGAGTATTTTCAAAAACGCCCTCAAAAAAATAATTTTGATCTAGAAAATTTTTTAAATTGTTCATTTTTTATGTATTTAAAAAAAATATATCAAAATTTTCAAAAAAAAATTTCGTTCAAAAACTGTTCACTTGTAAATAATTAACAATTATTTTTTAAATTTATATACGTGGATATAAATATGTAAGTAACTTATAACTTATAATTTTACCCTGAGTATTAAAATTCTAAATTAATCTTTAATAATCTAATTTAAATAACTCCAGCGTTAGTTATATTTACTTGCACATTAGAATTAATTTCTAACTCAGTACTTTGGAGAACTTTAATTTCTCTGATCTCATTGTCCTGTTTATCGATAAATAATCTTGTATTAGGAACATTCATCCAATATTTACCGAGATGAGGAATTAATTCTACATCTTCATTAAATTTTAACTCTCTCAGTTCATTTTCTCGCCATACACGTATTAAATTAACCGTAACAATTGTCAAGCAATATTCGTGAGCTAAATATTTGCATACATTTGATAAATGATTTAAAGAGCTGAAATACTCGGTGTTTTCTTCCGACATTGGGAATATAGCCGGCAGAGAATCAATTATTATTAATTTGGGTCTGTCGCTATCATTGCTTGCTTTAAATGACGATGAAAAATTGTGCAAAAGTGTAAATAGCTCGGTGATGCTTTTTAGTGTTGTTACTTTTATCTGACTCATTATCTTCGCTGTGATCTACGGAATTTTAAGAAATATAATCGATAGTTTTAATTATAATAATTGAAGCAGAAAGTTTAAGTCATTGCCACTAAATACCTCATCAGATGTATTTTTAGCTTCCAAGATACTTTGGAGTCTCGTTGCTGAGAAATCTTTCTTGGTGTCAATGTAATGAATATCTGCGGATGAGTTGAGTGCAATATTAGCAGCTAGTGTGATACAGAGTTGCGTTTTTCCTGCAGATGAGTTACCACAAATTTCATAAAATCTACATGCGTACAAACCGCCACCCAGCAATTTATCTAAGCTGTAATAAAATAAAATAAGTAAAAATGTTTTTAAATAGTTAAATAATTATAGTCTTAAACTTACTATTCAATTCCAGTTGAAATATATTGTTTTTGCTGTTGGAGTAATTTTACTGGATCTTTAACAATTCCGGCGAATCGTAGAGCTATTTCTTTTCTTATAGCTTCAATTTCCTGGAATATAAATTAAATTTACCATTTTATAATTACATTGTTATTTTTAATTAAATCCCTGAAAAATTAAATGACAGCAGGTCGTTTGAAAAATTTCAATTTTAATTTTAAATTGAAAAATTTTTTTGAAAATTTTTAAAATTTATGAAAATTGTGGTAATAAATTTTTTTTTAATTGTGCGTTTTTTTATTAAATATATTCATAAAATCAAATAGAAATTTCGTTCAAAAAAATAAAAATTAAAATGGTGACACTTGAAAATATTTACTAAAAATTTTTCAACCCCAAATTACCGAAGAAATTGTTCTTAAAATATCCTTAAATATTTTCTATCCATGCATTGCATTGCATTTTTAAAAAATACATAAAAAAAATTAATCATCACAAATTCAACAAATTAAAAAAAAATTTTTAAATTAAAAAAAAAAAAAGTTGAATGTCACAATTTCTGAAAAAATTATATAATCCAAGATTCTACTGAACTTTTGAAGGCAAAAAAGCTATCGAAATCTTTATTTTTTTCTTTCACGAAATTTTTTATCATAAATGCACCGTAAAAACAAGCAGAATAAAAAAAAAATGTTAATTTTTCACTTAGATGTGGCCAAAAATAGGATGGACCCACTTGTAAATAATTACTAAATAATTTACAACTAATTTTTAATAGAATAAAATTAAATATGTAAGTAATTTATTATTTTTGGAAATAAAATTTATTTTTATGACTTGAGGTAAATTTTTATTGAACTTATCATTTGAAAAATAATTACCGAAAATTTATAAAAATGAAGTTAGCCGACATTTTAAATTTTTTAGAAATTTTTTGTTGTAAAAATTTGAATTAAACATTAAAAAAAAAAATTTCAGATGTAAAAAACTTGAAAAACTTTAAGTGCGATTTTTTAGAAATATCTTTTTAGTTGTAATTGAATTTAAAAAAAAAATCAAAAATTTTCAGATGTCTGCTAACTTTAGTGTCATGAAAATTTTTGTTTCTTCTTTAACAACAAAAAATAAAGACAAAAATTCACCTAAAAAAATTTAAAAATAATATAAATGTAATTAATATTTTTTCAGTAATAATTAATTTAATAAACAAAACTAAAAATTGTCAGATTGCTGATTTCAACATTATTATATTAAAAAATAAATAAATAAATTAATAAAACTCACCAACAATGATAATCCAGTAATTTTAGTCAACTTTTCCGAGTCTTCTGATACAAAATTAAGAACATTAAATATTCTTGAGCTGTGTAATTTATTAACACGCTGTTCATTTAATAACGTAAACATATTTGGAGTAATTCTCGCCATTTTAATTCTGAAAAAAATGAATAATATTAAATAATAAAATGAGTATGAATTTAGCAGACATCTGACAATTTTTTAATAATTTATAAACAATTTATTTGTTATAAAAAAATGCATATGGAAATTTTCACAAATTTTTTCTATGCAATTTATTAGATTTTTTTTTTACAACCATTAAATTAAAATTAATCTAAAAATTTTCAAAAATTAGCTGTCTGCTGAATTCACCCTCATTAAATAAATAATTATTTAATTAATAAAAAATAAAAAATAAGTAATTTTGTTAGCAAAAAATAAAATTTAAAATTTTTAATAACTACTCTAATCAATAGAAATATTAAGTACTCAGATGATGCGCCGTTAAAATGATTTCCGTCATTTACTCACATTTATGAAGGAAGGTGAAGACATATATTTGTGTGTAAATACATATATACAGCGAATATACAGTACACACTAAACTTTCACTAGTATCAAAATTTATACGTGGTAACGACTTAACAAGTATATCTGTCGTTACGGTAACAATAATTATTTCATAGTTAATAGAACAGTGCTGATGAACAGTCAAATATATTGAGTACACACTATCAGTAGTTTTTGGATCCTCAAGATCGTAAGAGTTTATTTAAGTAAACTTTATTAAAATTATAACTATAATTTTGAATCGCGAATTTTATTTCCGAATAATATGAAAGTAAAACGCAATTTAATGCCGAATTTTAGTGAAACGACCTCGAGTATAGAAAATCTCGGGCTGCTTGATAACGGATAGATAATAAAATAATTATTTCGTTTGATTATATTTAATGTAACGTGGTTGATAAATAATTTAATTATTCAATGCACCACGACTCGATAAATAGAATTTATTCATGAGGTAAGTGCTTACTTTTTTATTAATACTTTTTACGAGTAACTCTGCTGAAAATCAGTCGTCTTTAAATTAGTATTCCGAACGCATGATCTCCACGTGGTCGCCATGTTGTTTCCTAAGATTTTTTGCGCGCGGGTAAGCGCGTTTTATTGTTCATTGATTTTATTTTAATTAATATAAATATTCTTAGTTTTTTGTTAATCTTTTTGAGATAATTATTTTTATGTAATTATTTAATGGTAATTTTTTTTGATTGTTGTAAAATTTATGGATTTGATGAAAAGCTTTGAAAAAAAATTTTGTGTCGAATTGGGATTAATTTTTCCTTGATTTTTTATAACTCAAGGATTTATTTATTTTCTATAATAATTGTAAAATTAAATAATTTTTTTCTGTTGAAATTTACGCAAAGCATGCAGAATTAAAATGTGAAAAATGAAATGAAATTTTGAACAATAAGTCACATGTTTTATGGGAAATTTATAATTTTTTTTCTATAAAATTTCTTAACAAAATTTTATTTAAAAGTTTGTTACAAAATTAAAAATCAAAGAATTTTATTTTTAATTATTTAAATTTAATTTTATGTTTTATCTTTAACAATTAGTTTTTCAATAACTTGAATAAAAAAAAAATATCTTGAGAGTTTTTACATAATACTAAAGTTAGCCGACGTTTTCAATTTTTTAATTATTTTTCTTTTATTCAATAATAATAAAAAAAAATTTTTTCTAAATTGCATGTGTAATTTTTTAAATTTTTTCTTTCAATTTTTTTTTAAATAATTTTTCAATAAAATAAATTATTAAAATTTTCAAATTTCGGCTAATTTAATTTTCATAGTTTTTACATCAAATTTTGTTAATTTATTGGAGCACATTTTTCTCCACTATTATAAATTAAAATTTTTTTGATGTAATTATAATTAAATCAATTCTTTATTCTTAATTCGAACATAATTTTTTTCATCAATTTTTTTTTAAACAATTTCACAAAAAACTGTTTATACATTCAGATCAAATTGAAGGACTTTTCTTATAAGTACTTGAAATGAATTTATTATAATACTGAAGTTAGCGGTCAGCTGGCAATTTTAAAAATTTTTTTAACAAATTAATTAGATTGACATTAAAGTTAGTAGTCATTAAAGAATTTCTTAATTTTATTTAACAAAAAAATGATTTTTAAAAAATTGGATTTTCAATTTTTTTTAATTTCTAAATGTCAACTTTTTTCCCATAATTTATTTGTTAAAAAAAATTCTAAAAATTATTAAATATCTGCTAAATTTATTTTCATTAATTAGAACAAAAAAAACGCTTCTAAAAATTTTCACTTGTAATTTTTATTAATTTTCACATGTGGAACTTTAATTATTTTTAATTATTTTTTTTTAATAATAATTTAATTGCTGTAAAACTCTAAAAAAATTTTTAAAGTATCTCAACTTGTGTCATTAAATTTATTGAAAAAAAATTAAATTATGGTCATGTATCTCGATTATTACACTACAAATTTATATGAATAAATTATAACACTAAGTTGATAGATATTGAAAATTTTTTTGGAACTTTATAGCAATTAAATTATTAAAAAAAATGAATTAAAAAGTTTCACACGTGAAAATTAAAATAAATTACAAGTGAAAATTTTTAGAAGCGTTTTTTTTGTTCTAATTAATGAAAATAAATTTAGCAGATATTTAATAATTTTTAGAATTTTTTTTAACAAATAAATTATGGGAAAAAAGTTGACATTTAGAAATTAAAAAAAATTGAAAATCCAATTTTTTAAAAATCATTTTTTTGTTAAATAAAATTAAGAAATTCTTTAATGACTACTAACTTTAATGTCAATCTAATTAATTTGTTAAAAAAATTTTTAAAATTGCCAGCTGACCGCTAACTTCAGTATTATAATAAATTCATTTCAAGTACTTATAAGAAAAGTCCTTCAATTTGATCTGAATGTATAAACAGTTTTTTGTGAAATTGTTTAAAAAAAAATTGATGAAAAAAATTTTTTTTAATCAACCTCTCAATCATTATAAAATAGTTTGTTGGTAATTATTCATCAAAAGGATTACTTGATTATAAAAAATTATTACAAAAAAATTACATATTTTATTTTTTTTTTTTAATTTCCACATGTCAATTTTTTTTTATAATTTTTTTCTGCCATCACTTATTTGTTAAGAAAAATTCTAAAATTTCTGCTAAATTAATTTTCATAAATAACACTGAAATTGACAGATATTAAATATTTTTTTAGAATTTTATAGCAATTAAATTATTAAAAAATTCCACATGTGAAAATAAATAAAAATTACAAGTAAAAATTTTTAGAAGCATTTTGTTATTGTGATTTATTTGTTAAAAAAATTTTAAAAATTGACAGCTGACCGCTAACTCCAGTATTATAAAAAAATTATAAATGACATTAAAATTAGCTTTCACCTGACCAATTTTTAATTTTATTTACCAATTAAATTTATTATAAAAAATTAATTGAAAAAAAAATTGCATTTTTGATTTTTAAAAATTTTTACATGTCAATTTTTTTTCCTATAATTTATTTGTTAAAAAAAATTCTAAAAATTATCAAATATCTGCTAAATTAATTTTCATAAATTATAACACTGAAGTTAACGGACATTAAAAAATTTTTTGCAATTTTATAGTAATTAAATTATTAAAAAAAAATTGCATTTGTTATTTTTTTAAATTTCTACATGTCAATTTTTTTTTATAATTTTTTTCTGCCATAATTTAATTGATAAAAAAAATTATTAAATTAAATTAATCAGAATAAAATATAGTGCAAAAAACAAAAATTAATAACCAAATAGTAAACACAAGTATTGATTGCGGTTTAAAAAAAAAAAAAGTGTACAATGATGAAAAAGTAGAGTCGACATAAAAAGACGCTGATTTGACCATTGATACCGGAAATGATATTAGCAATAAATTGAAATACACATAAAAAAAAAAGATCCAATGAGGTGGTAGTATTCCAGCCACGTTGCCAAACTTGGTGAAAATTCTGACGAATCAGACTCCGGGATGGGTGCGAAGCGGAACGCGGGTTCCATCTAGGAATGGCTTGTGTAACCAGCTCAGCTCGTAGTAGGCAAGCTTGCCCGAGCGAGGACCGTGAGCCTGGTCGTGTGTTAGCTCGTGAAATATTGTCGGGACCGTCGCCATGTTTAGAAGTGTGCCGTACGTCCTTGATAAAGTCCAACTAAAATGTATCGTAAAATATTAGATATATCTAATGTACTGAACATTACGTGAAGTACCTAATTAATTAATTAAAACTGCTTTAAATAATTGTGCGGTTTATTTATCTGGATGCCGTGTTTACGTACCGTAATTTTGTGATTAAATAATGGTAAGTCCGCCCTTAAATTCAGTCAACGCCAATATGGCGGACCTTACAATTTCCTTTGTATCGCGACGAGTCGAGGCGAGGCTTCATGCCAATTTTATTTTTTTAAATTATCACCAACAATTTTTACAAGCAAACATTCAATTATATTTATTATCGCAATTAATTTTTATTGACGATTAATAATTTTTTTTTTTTTTTTAATCTAAATTAATAATAATTTTTAGATTTGATCTAGCGGTAAGAGCTCGTTGTATTATAAATTTTTTTTTTTATAGCTTATTTAAATACTGACATGATTATTAGCAATGTTAATATTAATCTACGCATTGTTTATTATTTTATTAAATAATTATATTTTAATTAATGACTTGAGTGTTTTATAATAGATAAGTTAATTTGATTCTCATGATTGTTATACGGATTTTGATTTCGGCGCTATTTCGGTTAATCAATTGAACGAAGTATTCCGAGACTTTACGGACATGTTACATTTTTTTTTTATTATTGTTATTATTATAATTGTATACGCCAATATTAGGTTATAAAAAAACGTGTTAATTATCAATGTTTATAAATTTAATTTTTTTTAATTAAAAAATTAATAAAACTTTTGATTTAACAGCTCAAGTGTAAATTTAGATCCAATAAATTTTTTTTATTATTGTCAGTGGTTAATGAAATAGTTTATCAATTATTTTTGTTTTATTTTGTTTATCAGTGTCATGTGTAATGAGTGATAAGCAGGGCGTGCCAACTTTGCCGCCCCTAACTGGGGGTGGAAATAACAATGGGGGAAGCAGTTCTAGCAGCGGAACTCAGCAGCAAACAGTTAACTTGCAGCAAGTATTGGCAAGCCAAGGTCTCAATGTTCTCACTACCGGAGCTGGACAGCAATTTGTCATCGCATCCTCAGTTCCTGGTCTTTCTCAGGTGAAAATTTTTTTTTTTAATTGATTTATTTACTTCATAGTTTTTAAATTTTTATTTAAAATAATTTTATGATGACAATCTACCGAACCTGAAGAAATGAATCCATTCAAATCATTTCTTTTTGTGATGTTACCGAGGCATTTGGCTGACGAATTATTTTATTTTTTTTTTTTTTATAATTATTTAATTTTTATTTAAAGTCACAATTAAATGCTAATAGATCATTAATATAATTACAGGTCATACAAAGTGGCGCGACAACGACGGCTGGATTACAACAAGTTACGCGTATTGTCAACATCAGCAACATGTCGAGTGGTTCGCCTTTGGGATCTCCCAATCGGCAGAACACGACGAAAGTTGTACTTGCGACATCACCGAAACTCGTGAGAACCTCCCTCGGAAATATGTTTCTGACGCCGACTTCTCAAATAACGTCATCGCCGCCGGCCAAGAAGCTTAAATTATCAGAGACCTCGGAGAAGCCGACGCTGCTTGATGACACCAACGGTTACCGTCGTCGAATAATGGAACATAGGATCAAAAGAATGCGCGCGATTCGCGAGAAATACGCAGAGAATGTGTCTGAGCTTTATTTTCTCCACGCCGGCGGTAACATCATGGACTTCCAGGCGTGGAAGAAAAAGCTACCGACGACCTCGTACCTCCAGTTCTTGCGACAGCACCGTCTAGATCCTGACGACGAGAACGAAGACCTCACCACCCCTCTACCTGTATTTACAAACACCGCGGTATCGACGGTGACGACTCTAAGCACGTCAAACGCGACTTCGAGTCAAGGGGTCGAAGTTAAGCTCGCGGGAGTTGGGGTTACTCCTGTAGCAGTTTCCACGACCTTACCTGCAACCGTTGCACAGCTTAGTCAGCAAGGTATATATTTACATAACTATGTATTTATTTTTTAGTATCGGATCTTTATTCACAGTCTGTTACTCTAATCCTCGCCCCAGTGATCTCTACTGTAATTTGAGCACAGTCTGTAATTTTAGTGGACCCTTTTCTGTAAAACAATAATTAAAAATCAATCTATGCACAAATAAAATTGATTTGCGTAGTAGGACAGATACCAGGTAGGACTCAAGGGGGCCGACATGGAATGGTATTTGCCATCCGAGCGGCTATTCAATCTCCAACAGTGAACGTTCACCCTTCACCCACGTCTACTCTAGCACCCACATTCATTATAGGTGATTAACATTAGCCCAGTCATTCGATGTTACTAGACGACTTTTCCTTAGACTCTACTTGTACATTGATTCTTTACTTTCATATATTTTTATTAAGGTGTTTGAAAAAAAAATTTTTTTTTTTTTTTATTCACGAACCCTGATATTTAAATACGTGTGTAGATTTTTTTTTAAATAATTTTGTTTCCTTATGATTTATGTGCTGATTAAGAAGAAGAAGACTTTAAACATCTCGACTTATTTTAATTTTAATTTTTTTTAGCACCAACGCATCTTAGCATGATATATTTAAATTTATTCAATATTTAATAAAACATGGTCACATTTTTTTATGCTTATCATGTATCTATAATGTAGACGTATAAATTTATGTTCTGTTTGTTATCAGTAAGATTTTGTGTTTGAAGAAGGAAAATAAAACAAAGCAAATAACCCACGTGAAAACCACTGGTTCAGTACTTCGATACTGGATTAGTCAATATGATCGTGGGGATATTAATACCGAGCATGTGTAAGATCTTGAGAGAATTTAACTCGCAAGATCTAAGGGAAAACCTCGTTACATTTATTTACTTTCATTAAATAGATTTTTATTTTTTTTTTTTTTTTTTAATGAATAAATGGTTATTTTATGTTAAGTATAGTAGAGAGTAATTTGACTTCTGAATGTTTTAATAATCAAACTGAAATATAGTTCCAGATTCATCAAAACCAGCGGTGATGACTACAAATCCTTCTGCAAATATGGCGAATAAACAGCCTGCGGCCTCAACTTCCATCAAAACAATACCACCCACGACAACAGTAGCAATCACTACGGTAGCTAATACTGTGACTTCAACGTCACCTCCTACGTCGTCGGGTCAACCTCTTGTTAAACTTGTTAAAATACCTGCAAATTCTCCTTCTTCATGTGATAGTCAAAATAATGAACAAATTGCAGAGAAAGCTAAACAAGTAAATTATTTATTTATTGTTTATATTTTCTAGCGATTAATACAATCGTGGAATGGTTACATTACTATAAATTCTATAAATATTATAAATTGTAGTCAAATTTTATTTTTTTTTAATATTTATTCAAAATGAATAAAGTCTTGAAATTTATTAAATAAAATTTGTTATAAAAATCACGTCAAATAGTTTTTCCAATGTCTGAAAAATGTTACGTACGTTTTTTGCGATTAGAAAAAAAGCATATATGTGCTAGTAATTAAAAAGCTTTCAGTGTTTTTTTTTTTTTTTTTTTTTTTTTTTCTTCACCTTCACTCCAAAATGATTAGCATATACAATGGTTAATCATTATTTCACCGAAGGTAGACTAAACGTGAATTCTTTCCCATGCAATAAATTTAGTAGTTTATTGCGCAAAAGAATCAAAAAAAAAAGAAAAAAAAAAAAAAAAAGATTGAAAAAAAAAAAAATCAAATTAAATTAAAAAAAAAACTCAATATTTATTTGTGACCACCGTGAATTGTATAATTGTAAAATTAATTAAAAAAATATGTAATGAAACGATATAATTATTAATATCGGGTTTTTCGTATCAAAATAGGAAGCTTATGTAATGCAAAGAATAAATGAACTACAGCGTGAGGGTCTTTGGTCGGAAAAGCGACTACCAAAGGTACAAGAACCTCCGAGAACAAAAGCACACTGGGATTATCTGCTGGAAGAAATGGTCTGGCTGTCTACTGATTTTGCGCAAGAGCGTAAATGGAAAAAAGCTGCGGCTAAAAAGTGTGCGAGAATGGTACAAAAACACTTTTTGGAGAAAGAAGCCCAAGCTCAAAAGGCGGAAAAAATGCAAGAACACAAGCTCAAAAAAATGGCCGGTGTTATCGCCAAGGAAGTAAAAACCTTTTGGGCTAATGTTGAAAAAGTATGTCCTACCTATTACTATTTTATTATTTACCCCACATGTTTAAGCCGGCAATTAACGTACTCAATTACTTGATTTGTGTGCTCATTGTGGGAACATAAACTTTCTAAATAAGACAACTACAACTGTATCTCATGATTCAGTTTAAAATTTTTTAGATACAATTATTTTGAAAGTTATAATTTTTTTTTATTTATTTTTTATCGAGTTTCACTTCGATTTTTTTTTTTTTTTCTTTATTAAATTAAATCTTTACTTTTATTTTTACAATAGCTTGTGGAGTTCAAACAGCAGACGAGACTGGACGAGAAAAGAAAAAAAGTACTCGATCAGCGGTTGAACTTTATGGTCGGGCAAACTGAAAAATTTTCGACGTGGCTTACAGAAGGCCTCAATAAAACCGAAGGCACTATGAGTATTTCAGCTTCCAAAAATAGTTCGAGGATATCGTCACCTTTACCCACGCAAAAACAACACTCAGATGGTAAATTAACAAACTTTATTAATATTATTCCCGTAAATTGATAATTAATAACAATCATAATAAAGACGAAAACTGGATTATTAAATTCTTTAGATGAGTTTGAGCCTAATCAAAGTTCTGAAGACGATGAAGAAACGATAGCTAAAGCCGAAGAAGAAATGAAATCAAATCACAAGGAGGAAGTTGAGTTACTTAAGAAAGAATCAGAAATACCTTTGGAAGATTTACTCAAAGAATTGCCGCCAAATTATCTCGAAGAGAGGGATAAAAGTTTATCTCCGTCTCCAGAAGATTCGATTAATGTTCAAGAAGAGGAAGAAAATAATACAGATGGCGATGCTGAATTTACCGTCGCTTCAGATGAGTCTTCGGACGATGAAAACACTATTATGGAGCAAGAGGAGGCTGAAGGTAATTCCGTTGATCATCGGCAAGAGCTGGACGATCTTAAAGCCGAAAATGAAATGTCTATCGATGAGTTGATGGCCAAGTACGGAAATATGTCGGGAACTATGGAAGTTGACGAAGACAGTGAGCATGGTATGTTATATAATGTTTTATTTACTTTATTTTATGTTAAATTATGTATTATTCAAATGATGATATCTTTACCGAACTTGATGGTGCGAGAAACCATTCAAACTCAATCCATAATGAAACTACCGAGGCATTTGTCTGAAAGTTTGATTGATTTTTCTATTTTATTGTTTATTGTTTTAGTTCATTAAATTGAATAAATTTTTTTTTTATTGTTGTAGAATCTGGTAAAGAGTCTGACAAGGATGATGATAAAGAAGACGATGAAGAAGAAGCTGAAGCCGAAGCCGAAGCCGAAGCTGAGGCAGAAGCTGAAGATAAATCTGAGAGTGAAAATGAAAGCGAGGATGAAACTAAAGAAGATGATGAGGATTCACAAAGTCAGAGTGATGATGAAACTGATGTTGGTTTAAAATCATTGTTAGAAGATCTGGATGATAAATCGTCAAATAAAAATCCGAATGAGTCACAGTCTGAAGCGCACAATGAAATGGACGACGCTGCCGCTTTGGCTGAAAGTATTCAACCTAAAGGAAACACACTTCTGACTACAAGTGTGAGTAATTCAATAGATTTTAGCGTCTTTATTCCTTAACCTTCACTCCAAAATGATTAGCATATATAATGGCTTATCATTATTTCACCGAAGGTAGATTAAATATGAATGCTTTCCCATGCAATAAATGAAATAATTTATTGCGCAAAAGAGTCAAACATTTGTTTAAATTTATATTAAGACTTATTATTTTATTGAATTATAAATTAATGGTAAATTGTTTTGTCTTTTTGTAGGTTGTGACTAAAATTCCGTTCCTCTTGAAGCACTCGCTCCGTGAATACCAACACATAGGTCTTGATTGGCTGGTAACAATGTATGAGCGTAAATTAAATGGAATATTAGCCGATGAAATGGGTCTTGGTAAAACAATTCAAACAATAGCATTGTTGGCCCATCTTGCATGTGAAAAGGGCAATTGGGGTCCTCATTTGATAATTGTACCTACATCTGTTATGCTCAATTGGGAAATGGAATGCAAAAAATGGTGTCCGGGTTTTAAAATTCTCACTTACTACGGAACTCAAAAAGAACGTAAGCAAAAGCGAACCGGTTGGACAAAGCCAAATGCATTTCATATATGTATAACGTCTTACAAGCTGGTTATCCAGGACCATCAGAGTTTCCGTCGAAAGAAGTGGAAATACTTAATTTTAGATGAAGCTCAAAATATTAAAAATTTCAAATCACAACGATGGCAACTTCTGTTGAATTTTCAAACTCAAAGACGTTTATTGTTAACGGGTACACCCTTACAAAACAATCTTATGGAACTCTGGTCGCTCATGCATTTTCTTATGCCCAATGTATTTCAATCTCATCGTGAATTCAAAGAATGGTTTAGTAATCCTGTTACCGGTATGATCGAAGGAAACAGTGAATACAACGAAAATATTATTCGTCGACTTCATAAGGTTTGTACGTACTAAATAATATTAAATTTTAAGTTTTTTATTTTCTTTTAAATTTATTTTCGCTGCCGACAACCTACGTGATTTAATTATATCGCGATTGGTCTTTATTTAATAATCAGCGGAATATTAATTAGCTCCATTAAAACTCGTGTAACGGATAAGTGGAATTATTTACGTTATGCGAATCCTGTCTGGAGTTACAATCGAATTTTTATCACTTTTAATATTTTTTTTGTACTTGAAATCAATGATCTAAAATTTTTGTATTTTTTTTTTGTAGGTTTTACGTCCATTTTTACTTCGAAGATTAAAAACCGAAGTAGAAAAACAATTACCAAAGAAATATGAGCACGTAATAATGTGCCGTTTATCAAAACGTCAAAGATTTTTGTACGATGATTTTATGTCACGTGCTAAAACAAGAGAAACTTTGGCCAGCGGTAATTTGTTGAGCGTTATCAATGTGTTGATGCAATTACGTAAAGTGTGTAACCATCCGAATTTATTTGAAGTAAGACCGACGGTATCGCCTTTCCAAATGGAAGCTATTGACTATGTCACAGCTTCTTTGGTGTGGAATGTACTTGATTATGATCCTTTTAAGGTAATAGCCACTAGAATTTTATTAAAAAAAATTTATTACGTTCTGTCTATCCAAGAACGTAACTAATTATTGATTCTAATTACAGCACATCGATTTGTCGATTTTAAATTTGAATCTATTAAAATTAGAGCGGACAATCACCGCGTTTGTGTCACACAGAGTGCGTCGCTTCCAAACACCACGTAAATTGATTGAAGAAATAGATAGCCAACCGCCGCCACCACCGCGTTGTCCAGCTGGAAAAATAAAAATAACTGTAAGACTGTCGAATCAAGTTAAACCGCCACCGGTGACCCCACAGCAAATAACTCAAGCTAAAATTAAAAGTTTGACTGGTATTTTACCAACACCGCGAGTTGGTACGTCGCCGTTGATTAAAACTCTTAATAACCAAACCACTGGGCAAGGCGTAACATTACGTGTTGCCGGTGGTCAGCAACTTCAGGGTTACGTCCAGCTTGTTCAGCACCAAGGCAACGTCAAAGGTACGGAATAATTGCTGTAGTTTTTAGATTGATTAAGGCATCATCGATCGGTGGTTGTACCTCATGTGCAACTGCCTTTGCAGTGATGCTAGAATAAATTCCTTGGCCAGCCTGTTCATTTTTTATTCATATTATGGACACTCTAGAACCAGGAAAACATTTTTAATTCATTAAAATTTTATTTTATTGAGAATTTAATTAATGCTTTGATTTTAATAAATTTTCTTTTGTCACAGCAATACCTATGGCTGCAATTCCGCACAATTCTCAAACAACATCAACTAGCACGGGTACTCCTGCAACAATTAACGCTCAGAAAATAGCTGTGAGCAGTCCGAATATTCGTGATGGTTTACAGAGATTAACGCAAACTGTCACATTCAAACAGGGTGACTCGGTACAGAGGATACCTATGTCTAGCTTTGCTCAATTGGTTCAAACGTCAACCGGAAGGCATATTATCCTCCATTCCAGTCAACAAACTACTAACACCGGTAAATATTTTTATCAAAATTCAATTTACTTTGTTATTTTTTCGATGATAAAAGTCGGAGAGAAATTTAATTACCGATGGATGATGGAATATCTATTAACTTTTAATGGAAATTTATTCTATTTGCTTTATAATTCAATTTTTTCCACAAAATTTATTTTAAGTTATTGTGTATACACTAGAGAGAAAATTTTTTTCACTACACAAGCTGTTTCATGAATTTTAACGAAGTTTTTTTAATCAATGCTTTTTAAATTTTAAGTAACCGGTAAATATATCTACATATTAACTTTGTTGTCATAGAGAAATATGATTCAATTATCTATTATTTTTTCAATTATTAATTCTCTGGATATAAGTTAAGTGAATATTCAATATGTTCATTTAAAAATGAGAAATATTTGTATTTAATCTTTTAATTACATTTTTTTTGAATGACAAAGCAAATTTTCAATTATAAATAAAAACAACTCAATTTAAAATGTCCAATAATTTTTAACTACACTAATTTTTAGTTACAAAACTTATTTAATTTGTAGTTAATTATCAAACGTAAGTCAAATTTAAATAATCATTATTATTTTTATTTGAAAGATTTAAAAAAAAAAAAAAAAAAAAAGTTGCAAATATTTAAGAAAAAAAAATAATAACTTAAACGAAGTTCAAGTACTTGGTACTTTACCTTAGTTAAATATTTTTCACAAATATATTTATAAATCGAACAATTATTTAAGAATTATTTATTTATTTTATTTTATTTTTTTATGTTTAGTTTCTTTTCCTGTAATGACGTCGAGTGGTCAAAGACTAACAGTCCTTTCACCAAAATTCACCCCAGTGACTAAAGTTGTTGGCGGTGTTGTAACAACATCAGCGAATACAGTCGGAGGTCGGCCTGTAATGCGAGTGCCACCATTGAATGTTTCGACGACAGTAGCTTCGGCAATGGCATCGCCGCCGCAACCACAAATACGCAGCATAGTAACTCGAGGTGCTAGCATCGTAACAACTGGTGGTGTTACTAGCGCAAACAACAGCAGCAATGCCAATGGCACTGCACAACAAAAAGAAGTGATTAAAAAACGAAAAGAAAGTCCAAAATCTGACTTTTACATGGCGCAACTTGAAGAAGACCGACGACAAAGGCGGCAAGCTAAGTTGCGTACCATAGCGAACATTAACGAGCGTAAATGCGCAGCGTGTCCTTTGTACGGTGAAGATCTTTTCACAGCGTTGAGAATTGACAAACCAGCCTCGGGTTGTCAGTGGCACAACGGCTGGTTGAATTGTACGAATGCCAAGCAACCAGCTCGGACACGTCGTCAATATTTCTCCCGCACAGAAGCTCTTGCTCAAGCGATAAAATCAACAGAACAAATAGTCGAAGAGCTTAAGGAAGTTTTTGAGCGTTTTGTATGTTATGTACCAGCAGTAAGAGCTCCTATGCCGCGTTTCCACGTTTCTCATCCAGCACCGAGTAAATTATGGCAACACCAGCGCATGCAGATGGTCCTTCAGCGGCGATTAACACCCAAATGTGCAGTACTCCATCCAATAAGTAGCGCGATGATGACACAATTTCCCGATCCACGACTTATACATTATGATTGTGGTAAATTGCAATCATTAGATCGTTTATTGAGAAAATTAAAGAGTGGAAGTCATCGTGTGCTGATATTTACACAAATGACAAGAATGTTGGATGTACTTGAGGCATTTCTTAATTATCACGGTCATATTTATTTAAGATTAGATGGTACAACACGCGTTGATCAGCGTCAATTTCTTATGGAAAGATTCAACGGTGATAAACGTATATTTTGTTTCATACTATCGACGAGATCCGGTGGTGTTGGTGTCAATCTTACTGGAGCTGACACAGTTATATTTTACGACAGCGATTGGAATCCTACAATGGACGCTCAGGCGCAAGATCGTTGTCATAGGATCGGACAGACTCGAGATGTTCACATTTATCGACTCGTTAGCGAAAAGACTGTTGAAGAAAATATTCTCAAAAAGGCCAATCAAAAGAGATTACTCGGTGATCTTGCTATTGAAGGCGGTAATTTCACTACTGCGTACTTCAAGAGCTCGACGATCCAGGACCTCTTTAATATTGATCAGACTGAAAATGATGCGTCGGCACGTATGGCTGATATCGTTGAACAAAAAAGAGAACGTGACAAGTCACTGCTGAAAGAAGTCTCGTCTTGTTCGAGTAGTAATAGTGCTAATAATAGTAATGCTGTAACACCCGTTGTCGAAGAAAAGGTTGCGATGGGGGCTTTGGAGAGTGCACTTGCCGCTGCTGAGGAAGATCTCGATGTGTTGGCTGCGAAAACTGCCAAAGCTGAGGCTGTTGCCGATCTTGCTGAGTTTGATGAAAATATTCCGTTGGACGATGCTGATCGGGAGGACACGCAAATCAGTAAAGCTGAACAAGAAGTTCAGAATTTGATTTCACAGGTACTTTTTCTTTTTTTTTTTTTTTTTTAACCACACGGAAAAACAGTAAAATTGCGATTTTAATAGTTACTATGTAATATTTATCATTTTAATGCTACAATTTATTTTTTACATGGAAGTAAATACTATTTCAAACAGTAATATTTGCTATGTGAATCCCGAAAATGTTCAAGCACAATAATTACGAATTTTGACTTTGATATTTATCATTTCGTACCTTAAAAATGATCGTATATGTAAAAAAGTATAAAATGCAATTACTAAATTTCTAATACAAGCAACGTCAATATTTACAAAATAAAATGGTAAATTTTAAACGCAACGCTAAAAATGAAACTACAATTATTGAATTGCTTGATCTGGTAAAATATATATTTTAAAAATAGAATTTTTATTCTATTCATGTGGTTATCGTTACACGTAGAAGATTTTAAAAATTTGGTTTTTAAAAAAAATAGCGACATATTAATAATTTTTTTGTTTTTTTTTTCTCATTTTTTTGGATTCAAACAGCCCTTAAAAATCTTAAAAATTCCCTACGTGCAACAATATCTACTGAATAGACACGCTGGTACAAAAATGACTATAACTCGAAAAAAATTCGGAATTTTCATGTAAAACTCCAGATACATATTTTTGAACATATAAACTTTGATTTAATAAAAAAAATTATGTGGTGTCGTGGGACACCAGGTAGAAACGAAGTTCCTTCGGCTAATGTAGAATCGACAAAATTTGCAAAAAAAATCGTGCTCAATTTTATGTAGGTTTTCTTGATTTTTCTCTTAAATTTTGCTGATTAGTTTTTATTTAAGTACAGGAAAGTACTTAGGAAATAATAAATTACGTAAAATAAAAAAAAATCGTAATTCAAATTATCAACTAAAATGAATAATAGTTTAAAAAAACTAAAAAACACGCTTTTTATAGAAAACCGAACTAAAAAAATAGAAAAAAAGTTTTAATAAATTTAAATCAAGAATAGTGTAAATAAAAAAAAAAGAATTTTATTTTAAAAAAATCGTGGGGTGCTCTTTAAAATATTCTAAAAATTATAATCACTCTACTCATGTCTGTCGATAGAATATTAATATCTATTGACCCATGCACCCCAAGCCTGCCGTAAGGAACTTCGTTCCAAGAAAAATTTTTTTTTTTCTTGAAATTTCACAGTAGCTATTCCTCTTAAGTTCTGTAATTATAATTTTGCCACCCCGATGTCCGCTGTACTTTTTAAAACAGTAAAAATTAACCGAAATTCGAGTAGATCTTACAGTTTACTTTTTTCCGTGCAAAATTTTTTTTTAAGTGTCAATTGTTGATTTAAAATTTAATATGAAATTTATTATTTTTATGAAAAATAAATTTAATTTCTAAATTTTCATTCTTAAAAAATTTTTGTATCAATTATTTGGTCATTTATTAAATTATTAATTTATTATTGTTTAATTTAGCTAACACCAGTGGAACGATACGCGATGAAATTCGTCGAAGAAACAGAAGGTACATTTTCAGCAGCCCAATTAGCAGCAGCAGAACGCGAATTGGAGGAACAGAAAAAAGAATGGGAGTTAGACCGACTACGCGCTCTACGTGAGGAAGAAGAACGACGAATGAGGATGGCTGATGACGACGATAAGCCATTGACATTCAGCCGCGAGGATGCTCAGAATCAGGTTAATAGTAATAATAATTCTAAGAGAGTAGGTAATAATAGTATTAAAAAACGTCAGGTCGCGCCGAGTAGACGTAGTTCACGTAGACGTAGTAGGACATGTGAGTCTTCGGCGAGTGAGTCTGAGTCTTCGACTGAAAGTGAATCGGGGTCTCAGGAGGATCTCGCTGAAGATCTCGCTGAGGATAATAATTCTGATGTTGAAGAGTCAAGTCAGGATAGTCAGGTTGATGATGACGAGATGGGTGAGGAGGGTGATAACGACGATGATGTCGACGGTGATAACGAGGATGATGATTCACAGGTGAATAAATTTGAAAATCCTAAACGGGGACCAGGTCGTCCTAAAAAAATTAAATTACGAAAAAATCACCTTGATCTCAATAGTCCTCGGACAAGATCTCGCGGTAATGTTAAAATAAATTTATGGACTCTAGATGTAAGCCCGATCTTACCGGTTGTTAAACGTAGTTACAAAGAAATTCATTGGCGGAAACGTAATAAGCGTGATAATAATCTTGACAAAAGTACTGATAATGAAAACAATGATGATAATAATTCAGTAATGGATAATGATAATGATAATGATAATGACAATGATGCTAATAATACTGATGATAAATCTTCAGTTGTAGATGATCAAAGCAAATCTGTTGTGTTAATGACTAGTCCTAGTGTTAATGATGCGGAAAATGAAATTAACGAGGAGGAAAAGAGCGAAGTGGGTTCTGTTGAAGAAGTCATTAAATCGGATGTTGATGAAAAAATGTCTGATGTTGCGGGCTCCATGATAATGGACATCTCTGAGTCTAATGACGAAAGTGACATCAAACAGGAGGAAAAATCATCTGAATTGTCGAATAAAATAACTTCCCTTGAATCTTCGTGTCCCGAGTCGCCAAAATTAACCAGTGATACAGTAGAAGAATATAAAGTTCCAAACGACGAAAGTAAACGCACACGCTCAAGTCGTAATAATGCTAAAAAATTATCAGATGATTCGATTGCTAAATTTGAAATTTCAGAAGAGGTAAATCATGTGGCGCGGTCCAATAAACCTGAATTTAAAGACATTCATGAAGATACCGAGAATTTGGACGTTAATGTCGGTTCGCCAAATAACAGAATCAATACGTCACCGATTACCGTCAACGACGTGGTGGATGAAGAGTACTGTATTATAAGTAACAAAGAAAAATCAGGAGATGATTCTTCAGCGGATTCTTCTTGCACGGACGTGAATGCTGAACCGAAGATCGAGACGATTATTTTAAGAAAAACGCGAACAAGATCTTCGTTGAGCAACGTACCTTTGAGCAGTCGAACTCGTCGCACTTCGAAGATCAACAAGTCAGAGGAAATTATTGACGTTGAAGCTAAAGAGATAAAGCAAGAGTCGATAGACGGCGTTGAGGAAGAAAAAAGTCAACTTGAGAAAACCACTTGGCCGAAAGTTTGCGTTGAGAATATTTTGTTGGATGAATCTGTGCCAATTGAGGCAACTATTTTGCCTCCCGTCGAACCAACCGTGTTAAAGCCGCAGAATTCTGAGGATAAAAGCTCTGAGTCGTCGCCGAATCCTAATCTTACTCTGCGATTAAAAATAACTCGTCCAGATACTCCATTTCCGCGTATTTTAAGACGCCGGACTAAAGCTAATTCGCCGTTTGCAGAGCCACTGGCTCCTGTGTCCGACGAGTCGAGAAAAGCTCGTAAAAATTTAGAAAAAAAAATAGTCAAAAAATCTTCTGAATCTGAGTCAACAGCGCCTGAAGAAGAGAAAAAACTTGAAGGACGCAAGAGCCCGATATTAATTTTATCAGATATTAAATTAAAATTACCAATTCCAAAATCTCCGCAACCTCAACCACAAATACAGCCAGAAACTTCTACTTCATCGTCGTCGCGAGTGACGCGTTCATCAATGGTTCTAGATTCTCCTATTGTGGTTATCAAAGAGCGCTCGTCTTCAGATAGACCTGCCACACGGTCTCAGGGCAACATGGACAATGGATTTTTATTGCCAACTCAGATAAATCGCAAATCTCGGGGTAATTCACAGCCAAAAGTAATAGCGACAACTCCAGAGTCTAAATCAAAATCAAATGACAGTGTTAATACGCTTCCCGTCACTCCTAAGCGGAGGCCCGATACACCAGTTCCTAAAAAATCATCACGCATCACCAGATCAGCAGATTCTATTTTATTTACTAACTACAACTTGAATGCAAATTTGTCTAGCAAATATAACAAGACGCGTCGCACTTCCACTTGTCTGGAAAAAAATGAAGATGTACATCCACGCACACCGTCGCCGGAGAATGTTTCTACGAGGAAAGACTCGCTGGATACAGATTCAAATGGTAATGCTGTTAATAATGATTCTTTTACGCATAAAGATAAAGATAAAGACGCTGCGACTCCTGTGGACAATGAGCGCCCGCAGAGAACAGCCAAAGTTGTTGCCATGATAACTCTGGACACTTATTCGCGGATTAATCATAATAAAACGAGTCCCCATAACTCGTCAAGCAAAAAAAGCGACGAAAAACGGGACTGTGAGGTGATCTGTATGGAAGATTCCATGGGCATTAAAGTCAGATCGAGAAGCAGTAAATTAACCTCGTTGGCATCACCGTCGTCGTCATCACCTGTTGAAACTGTTGCACTCAACGACGAAAGTGAGTCGGAAAGCGACACTGAGTTAAGAGATAAAAGATTGCGTAGCAAAAGTATAAAAAGATCACAAAGACTCATTAAATCAGGGTTAAAAAATAAATTTAATGACATACAAATTTCAGACGCCGCGGATAATGATGACGAATTAGGGCCTAATAAAAAAATAATTAAACTTAGTTCTGTTGATACTAAGCTTAACCGTCAGGTTTCTTGAGTTTAATTTATTGATTTAAAAAATTATCATTTTTATTTATATCATTCATATTGTTTAAACTTTTTTTTTTAAACATTTTTCTTTTTATTAACTGCTTCATTTAATCTTGCCTAATAATTGTGAATTATGTAAATATATTAAATTAACAGTTAAAGTTGTAATAATTAACAATTAATAGAGACGGAAATAAATTCCGTACTTAATTTAATTATTAAGTGATAAATTTGTACTGGTTTTTAAATAAGTTGTGTAAAAAGAGCGGAGTAGTAATAACAAAAAAAAAAAAAGAAAAGAAAAAAAAAATTACTGACCGATGAAAATACGGCGGTGAGGAAAAAGAAAAATGATAAATATAATTTATATTTTCGTGATAACGCGAGACTCATGACTGTATTATATAATGATAAAAGTTAGGGTTAAAAAAAAAATATTTTTTCAATATAATCAAGACGCTACACTCTGTTATTATACGTAATTATCAAAATATTGTTTATAATTGTTAATATTTTTTAATCAAATTCGAAAGACGTTTTTTTTTTTTTTGTTTTCATTTAAGTTTGACTTACAATGAGAAGTGTTTTTTAATTTGTTATTAAAAGTTAAAATTTAAAAAATGAAACTCAAATGAGTTCATGTGCTTCTGTCTCTCTATCACTCCTCTGTACACGACTTTAGTCGTTCAATGTGAAATAATATTATAAATATGGATATATAAATATATATAAACGTTTTAGGGATTAAGATTATTAACGATTAGAAAAATAACGTGTAATTTGTCGAGTGTTAAGATTTTAAATTATAAGTATATTATATTACATATGTATATATACATACACACATACATAAATATTTATTCATATATATATATTTATATATGTATTTATGTATATGTATTTATTAAATGTAACGCGATAAATAATTACTAAGTCGTGTGCCTGTATTTTTTGTATGATCGAGCGTGAGACTAAGAAGGAAATAAACGAAAAATATTCCTTACTACAAACAATGTGTTTTCTTATTTCTTGGTGTGTTTCCAAGGTTCAAAGGTTCAGTTCCGTTTTGGTGTCAAAAAAATTCAATTATTTATTTATTAGATAAAATTGAAAAAAAAAAAAAAAAAAAAAAATTTTAATTTCATAAATACAATACATTCCAAAGATTTCATAATTTACTCGTTTTTAACTTTAATTATTAATTAAGTTAATTAAAGGGTAAGTTATTACAGTTCTGGTTATCTTCGCTGCAATCAATATTGAATCGACGGATCGGGGATTTTTATTTTTAATATTTTTTTTATTTTACTTAATTTTTATTTTGAACAATTATAGGTGTGGTTATCTGACAATACGATGGAACAAATGCCGGTAAGTAAATTAAATTAAATTAAAAAAAAAAAATTGATTAATAATTGATAAATAAATTTAACAGATGTGGTGTCCTCCAACACCTCCAACTTCGGACAACGATGTGTACGTGGACTACTCCCTAGGATTTTTATACGAAAACACACCGATGACTGAAGCACAATTGCCGCCAGTGTATGTGAAGAAAGAACTGAAGCGAAGTCGGACCGAGTCGACGCCGACAGAAAGAGATGGGCGACGTCCGGCTAAAATACGTCATAAAGACGATTCTTCATTTGCTCCGAGGTCGTTATTTGACCGCCCGACTCCTGCGTTGCTCAAAGCGCGCCGTGACATGAAGCTCCACAAACACAGAGGAATTCGTCCGCCGATAACGATCCCAGGGGTCAAGCCTACGGTTCTCAAGTCAATTGAACCCGAGCCGATGCTAGACTGGTTGGTCCATGAAGATTGGGCTCTGCTTCAGGCGCTTCAGGTCTATCAGGGCTTGGCGCTCAATCTGATGGTCATTTCGCCGGCTCACACGCCTAATTGGGATCTAGTTGCTGATATTGTTAACAATATTTCGAGGATCTACAGGTCACCCAAACAGTGTCGGTATCGATATGAGTCTGTTATTGTTCCGAGGGAAGAGGGCAAAATCATGTATGACACTACTCCTAAGAAACAAAAGAAACAGAAAGGAGTTATGAAATTGCCACATGTTGTTGAGGTAATTTTTTTTTTATTTTTATTTTAAGAAAAGAGACCTAACACTACTTTAATGAAAATTATTTTTTTTTTTTTTGATAGTTTTTATTTTGATAAGTCATAAAAATTATTTTACAATAGAAAAAAAATTGGTAAATATTTACAAGGAGGGTCAAACATTTTAATTTTCATTTTTTTTAAACGAAATTTTTTTTCTAAAATTTTTTTTTTTTTTTTTTTTTTTTTTTTTAAATACATAAAAAAAAATGAACAATTGAAAAAAAAAAGTTGATTATCACAATTTTTCAAATTTTCAAAGAAATTTATAAAATTTTTAGAAAATTATGATATTCAACTTTTTTTTTTTAATTGTTCATTTTTTATGTACCTTTCAAAAAAATATCAAAAAAAGATGAAATATAAGTTTTTTATCAAAAAACGAGAGTCAAAATTTTTTCAAACTTGTGAAGGCAAAAAAACTATCGAAATCTTTATTTGTTTTTTCACGATATTTTTTATCATAAATTCGTCGTAAAAACAAGCAGAATAAAAAAATGTTATTTTTTCACTTGTAAATAATTACCAAAAAATTTATCAAACCATTTGTTCAAAATTATTTCAATATTTTTATAAAGTTGAATTAAAAATAATAAATTAATGTCAAATATATAAGAATTGACATTTATCAAAATGAATAATTTTATGAAACAAATTTAATGAATTGAAAAATTTAAAATCATTCGCTGCCGACAACCTACTTGATTAAATATCTCGATTGGTCACAAATAATAACTCAGCGAAATATTAATTAGCTCCATTAAAACTCGTGTAACGGATAAGTGGAATTTTTTACGTTATGCGAATCCTGTCTGGAGAAACACTAAACTTAAAAAAAAAAAATGTATCTATTGGTTTGATTTTTATCAACCATTAAATCCTAAGTAATAGGTTTCTTGTCAATAAATAATACATTGTATCTAATTTATTGAATGATTTTTACCAATATAGCAGCACAGCAAAACGAATCGCCCGATGCGTACCAGCCAGCTTTATGATCACGATAAAAACAACTCATTTACATTGATGTGTATTCAGCGTCTCGATACTATTAAAATGTTGATGGGGAAAAAAGGCCCGGGGACTACAAAATCCCTGCTGGTTAGTAATCCTTCAGCGACAAATCCAAAGCACGCAGCCGTATTAGCTGATCATGGTGTTCAATATGATAATCCTATGTCACCGCTTGATGTTGCGATACGCCGAGCTGACAGGATTAGCAAAGAAAAAAATAAAAATACTAATGTAAGTATTATTATTATTATTATTATTATTTTAGTAGAATCGCCAATTTTTAAATTGAACAAAACTACTGTTATTTTTAATGATCATTTTTTATTGATGTACGACACAAAAATTCAACATAAAAATTATAGTTAGTTGTCTGCAAAAAATATGTATTATTTAAAAAAAACTATTTCATTTGTCCTCAAGGTGAAATTTTCACCTGATTTTGCTATCATGTGTTATAATTAGTCGAGTAGGTTCCAAAAATACCATTAGTTAAAAAATTTATATATGTAATATAACCAGCCTTGTCATCAGAATATCTCGAAAAGTTTTCAACCGATCTTGATTAAATTTGGTACACATATTCTTTGAGTAATTACCGAGGTCGAGTTCGAAGATGAGCAGAATCGGTCAATTAGTTTAGAAATGGCGGCCATTTAAAATTTTCAAAATTTTGTAAATATTCAAGTTTTGTAACTTTAAACGTGAATTATTTTTGACTGACAAAAAAGAGCTCATTTCTGGAAACTTTATGGTGAAGCTGATTATATTACCTTCAATTGGACCTATGAAAATTTTTATTAATTTTATAGGCCATTCAAAAATTTTTAAATAATGAAAACTTTTTTTCAAATGTGGTTTTTTTAGAGTGACTTTTAAACAGCTTTACCAACCGATTGCAAAAACTAATCAGCTCTTAACATAAAGCTACGTCGATTGCCTCCGGGCCGGTCAAAATCGCTTGATTCGTTTGTGAGATATCGTTGACAAAAAAAAATCGAAAAAAGCGTTTTTTTAAAAAAAATTCCGAAATTTTTTATCTGATCAATTCACGGTTTGAAATTCATCATAGAATTAAAAAAAATTGCATTGACTGTTGTCAACTGCGTGATAATCGGTTGATCGATTCAAAAGTTTCAGCAGATTGAAAATCTATAATTAACAAATTAAATAACAGAAACAAAGAGAATCTCATGTCAAGAGAAATCTGCCTTCCATTTAGAGTGAGGCCGAATGGCATTTTTTTTTAACTTAAAATGATGATATACCGTTTTTTTTTACTGATTGTTCGGTTTGCGATTTAGTACCTTTTTCATCAGTAAAATAGCATTTATCGGCGATTCTTGACATGTAAACTTTTAAGTTAATAAAAATATAATTTTTTTTGATTTATAATTGAAAAAACTTGAGGAATAAATTACTGTATCATTGAATAATTATAATATGCGCTTGGTACTCATAATGAATATACGGATTTTGTATTACGAAATTCGAAAAGTTTATTCAAGTACTGGGTACTCCACCTTATAAAAAAAGCATTTGAATTATTATTGTCATAAAATAGTAATAGAGCAAAAATTAACTGGAAGATTAATTCCATCATTTAACTCCATAATTATGAATATTTAAAAAAATTAAAAAAATTTTTAACTCACTAAGTTAGTAATAAAATTTAAAATAGATTAAATTTAAATGATCATTACTATTTTTATTTAAAAGATTAAAAAAAAAAATTAACTTTCAAAAATATATATTGAAAATATTTAAGAAAAACCAAATAATTAAAACGAAAATTAATTTTTCTACAAGTAGTTTATTTGATAAAAAATTTTTCGATTTCAGATATTAACACCTGACCAGCAAACGGCAGCGCGATTAGCTCAACAGCAACAAGCTCAAGCCCAAGCTCAAGCCCAAGCTCAAGCTCAATTGCAACAAGTGCAGCTACAGCAACAAGTCCAGCAATCTCAAGCTCAACCGCAAGTCCAGAGTCAACAAATTCACATAAATCCGCAACAGCAGCAACAAATCGTCCAGCAAGTGGCGACGATAAACACAACAACTTCACAATTGCAGTCGCAAATAGTATCTGTGACTACTGCGGGGCCTACTGTTAAAACCACGAGTGTGACCAGTGCAGTGACCAGCGGCACTTCAGTGGTGACAGCTTTAAAAGTCCGTCAAGGAACTCTGCCGATTCAAGATGTAAGATCTAACACGGCTGTTGTTAGTGTGGCGAATCTCCAGCCTGGCCAGCGAATTCCTACGGCTAGTCTTGTGTCTGTAGCACAGTCGGGTGCTCAAAAGGGGATCGTGAGTGTGACGATGGCTGCACCACCGGGCGCTAAGCCGCTGACTCCCAGCCAGTTGCAGTATTACGCTCGGCAGCAACAATTGTTGGTTCGCCAGCCTTACAGTGTGGCTAATCAGCAACAACTCAAAGCTCTGCAAGCAGCAGCCAGTGGGCAGAAGGTTTCTGTCTCGGTCTCAGGAACTCCTCAGCAGCGAGCTACTCTGATGAAACAGAGCGTCGTCGGGAGCACTGTCGCTCAAGTAGCCGTCGGAAAATCTATTTCACGAGTACCGGAGGCAGATATGGCGGCTATGATTAAGCGACAAGTTGCGTTGCAGCAGGGAAAAGCTGTCGTGCAGATGTCGTCGCCCTCGGGACTGACTCCGCATCAAATACTCACGCAAGCTGGTCTTCATGCACAACAGTCTGGAACCTCCACCAGTGCTACTGGTGTTGCTAATGCAGTTGCTGGTGGTACTCCAGTTACTGCGGCACTTGTTAAAGCCAGCATGGTTCGCGGTGCTCCGACCTCTCAGCATCTGAGGCAAATTGGTATGCATCCTATGATCAATCCTAAAAGATTGACCGGGCAAAAGGTTACTCAGCTTACGCAAATAGCGGGAAAAGTTGGCGTACAGGCTCAGTTTATTGTTCCGCCTAAGAATACTGTCACGGTTCAACAAGTTTTCAAAAATGTACAGCCGTCTACGATGCAACAATTTGCTCAGGTAATTTTTTTTTTAAGGATTCATTCATAAATTTAGTTTTATTTTTATTTAAAAAATATGTTGATCACATTTCAATTTTGTCGGATCAGAATTGTAAAATATCGCGTTACTGATGCCATAAGGGCGTATCGCGAAAAAAATGACCTTGAAAAGCCATAAGGGCGTATAAAAAAAATTTCAAATTTGAAAAAAATTTTTTTTCGTCATTTCTACGCGTTTCAAGTGAAAATACGTTGTTTCCCGAAAAAAAAATTTTTTGGTACGCCCTTATGGCTCCCGGGTGCCATAAGGGCGTATAATAGGCTGATACGCCCTTATGGCATTTGTAACGCGATATAAATAATTTTAATTTATCAAAGCTCTGTCCAAAATTTTTGTTAATGTTTAGTTTTACGGTCCACAGTACTTCAATCATTAAAAATAATTTTTAGACTTTTGGTAATTATTTACAAATGGAGTCCATCCTATTTTTGGTCATATCTAAATCAACAATTAACATTTTTTAATTTTTTTTATTCTTTATTATTTAATTTTTACGGCGCGTTTATGATGAAAAATATCGTGAAAAAAATAAAGATTTCAACAGCTTTTTTGACTTAAAAAGTTGGAAAATATTTTGGATTAAATTTCTATTTTATCTTTTTTTGATAATTTTGATATATATATATATATTTTTTTTTAAATACATAAAAAAACGATTAATTAAAAAAAAAAAATAGTTGAATATCTTAATTTTCTAAAAAATTTATAAATTTTGTTAAAATTGTGATGGTTTACTTAATTTTTCCTTTTTATTTATTTAAAAAAAAAAAAAAAAAAAACTACAAAAATTTTCAAAAAAAAATTTCATTCAAGAAAATAAAAAAAATTTGGAAAATCCAAAAGTGCACGCCTCATAACGCTCATTCATCTTTTAAGAAAAAAATAAATTGTGTAATTGATTAAAAAAAAGTATTTTTTATTTTTTTAAAAACTTTTAAATTATTGAAAAAAAAAAAATTGGAAGAAAATAATTCCACATGTAAAAAATTGACGAGTCGAGTATAAAAAACAACCTCATGCGCTGCGCGCTATGAGGCGTGCAATTAAAATGGTGACTCCAGTTGTAAATAATTAACAGACAATTTTTTGACTATCATAATTTGATTAAGTTCAAAAATAGAATAGTTTAAAAAAAAATGTTAATTTTTTTTTTTTAATGATTGAATAAAAAAAAAATTTTTTTAATTATTTCTACACATAAAACATGCAAGAAATACTAGAACCACTGAAATTATGTGGACAAATTTTTTCAGTGGATATAAAATTTTCATTTACTTTAAAATTAACTGCAAAGTTAATTTAAAAAAATTTTTATGTCTAATTTGAAAAAAAAAAAGATTTTTTTCAATATTTCAATTTTTTGATTTTTAATTCCAAGTAATTGAATATTATTTAAATATTCTAATAATTCGACTTAATTAATTAAATAAAAAGATTGTCTATAATTACCAAATAAAACTAAATTAAAAAAATTGTGCTGATAATTTATATCATAAATAATTAATAATTGAAAATCATTTCTTCAGGTATCAGCAGGAACTGGTGTGACTCCTTCAGGACAAGTCGTTCTAACAAAGCCACCAATGCAAACTCGCGTAATTCCAGTGACCGTTGCGGCATCAAATGCATTGAAACAAACAATCCAGGTTGTTGCTGCAAGCAGTGCACAATTAAGACAATCGTTACCGCAAGGTAAACCGATTGTTACCACTGCAAGAGGTAGCCCAGGCCCCAGTCAAGTCAGACTGCAGAATGTCGCACATTCTATGCTCCAACAACAAGCTCTCCAGCAACAACAACAACAACAACAACAACAATAAATAAATAAATAAATTAGTAGTTAGTTCTATAAGTAAATAATTATAAGTTGTAATTAAATTTATTGAGCGACTGTTATTTAGAATATACGAGGCTGTAATTGACGTATGGCTTTATAGTGAAGAAATGTGTTTAATCACATGAACAACTGACAGATGAATGTTTTGTTTGCATAAATTTAACGCGTGCTGTGTTGATCGGTGAATTTTAATCTAATAAATCCGAGGATTTATTCGTACAAATGGTGTCCGGGATTGTGTTGATCTCGACTGGATGTGTGAGATTTAAAGTAATTAATAAGTAAGGTCAAGTGATGATTGAGTGGATAGAATAATTAGATATTTAATGTTCTGTAAATCTAAAAGATAAATATAATATAAAATAAATAAATAATAAATATCGTAGACTGAAATATTTGATTATTATAATTGCGTTGAAATCATCATGTTTAATGATATTTATAATATCTATGTATGTACCATATTAATGTATGATGATCCTAAAAAAAAAAAATAAAATAAAATTTCAATTCAAATTTATTTATTTTGAATGTTACACATATTATGATTTTAATCACTTGTTTCCTTACATACTATCAACAAATTTGTTTCTCAGTGTCTAATTCGTAAAAAAATTTTAACATAATTTCCAAGAGATTTAACTGAACGTTATCAAAATGCTTTTGTTGGCGCAACAAGTTCGTTTTTGTTATTCTAACAAATCGGATTATTTACGCTAGCAAAACTGTTTTGTCAAAGTTACAAGTCATTGTTACAAGCTTAGTGCATCGAACAACGATTTACTGTAATTTCAAAAATCGTGGTATTAAAGTCAATAAGTGTCACATTCTTTTGCCTTATACAGAAGCCATGCATGCTTCTTTTAATCTCAAAAAATTTCACCTTGCAAATCTTTGCGAGATAAACGATTTTGAGATAAACAAAAAAATTTAACGCCTTGTTGGCAGTCAGCCCGATCGAGCTGCCGTAATACGTCCTTTTGGCTTCAGCTGCGAACTATAATATAATTTTATCCATATACGTATATTAATTTAGATATTACATTGGTTATCAAAAATTATCTGTCAAAACACCGTTCAGCATTTTTTTACTTTTCACACCCTCATTATAATTATTTCATTACGTTCCACTTTATCCCGAGCATTACTTATACATTACAAAAATGAGCACTTCTTGCAGTTTAATTTGTTTCCTACCCCTTTCCGTTCGCAACAAGATAAATCGGCTTACAGAGAAGCAGCACATAAATCCAAATTTATATTTTATCATACAACTTGAACGCAATTAATTAATCTGCGAATTTCAGTAGTAATGGCATATTCAGCTGGTTGCTTCGGCTTCTCGGAGCACGTACTTACTCCGTATGTTGCGTTTTTGTTTAGTTCCGGTTAAGCTTTTGCGAAAATGCCGTAATTAGAGAGAAAAAGAGATAAAAACTAAATAAATACTATTCCCTTATATTTCTCTCATTATTTATCCTACTTTGAAATTAGAGTACAAAAGAATTTCCTAAATCAAAAAAATAACTGTCTGTTGAAAAATTGCTGTAGAAATATCTCGGCGCTATTATATTAAGTTAAACAATTATTACAGTTTAATTAAATGTACCATTGCTGGCAAGTACCTTTGGATACTGCGGAGGTAGTAAAATGTTACTTATGACTGTAATTTGTTACATCAAATGAGTAATTCCTTACTCTGGAGCAAAAACGTACAAGATTTCTCGAGTGCTTGTAATGGTACTACTTTCATCATCTAGTACAGTGATTTTTTCTTAATTACTTGTTTCAACTTCTCGCTGGATGATTCAATTTTATTAAAAAAAAAAAAAAAAAAAAACAAGATTTTTTTTTAATTACAAATTTTTAATATTTTTATTCAAAACCATTTATACAAAGTTAAGCAAACATTTATTAAAATTATTGACACCACAATTGCACCTAATTACAAAAATCAGAACATTGCCATTATTATTTTTTTCTTCACAAAAAGAATTATAGAGTGAAGAAAAAAAAATCGTGGATCAATCAATGAATCACTCTACTCTTAAATTCATCTCGCAGGTCCGGTTCATCTCTGAGAATTACTTCTACTTGATTCACGACTTGATCTCTTGTCAAATTTCCCATACTGAAAGCAGTCAGAGCTGCGAGGAGCTGACCGTATAGAAGTCTATTTTCATTTCCTAGGCGAATACTAACTCTAAAGATATATTCTAGCAATTCTATTGGTGTCACATTATATCTCGGATGAAGCGCCCATCCAGAACTTTCAGAAGTTAAATCGTCAATAGTCATTTTATCCAAGATAATATTTAATATAATAGTTTGTTACTATTATTTCACTTTTCTTCCCAAAAAAGCGTGGCCGGTAATTTTATTTTTATTTTAAAGTATTTTTTATAAAATTCAAATTATATTTTCACAAAAAATTTCTTACACTTTTGTCACAAATATTATCACAAATCAAAAATTTGGAATTTATTTGAGCAGTAATTAAACTCGTACTGGTATGACTGTTCTTCAGTACTGGCTGGAACGATTTGCAGAAATTTGAAAACCAATGGTGGAAAATTCGATGTGAAAACGATGGTAGGGTGTTAGAAATTGTTTACCTTTTAGAAATATTTTAATCTTTTGTCACAATTCAAAGAATTAAATTTATTTATAGAATGTATTGGATGTATATATAATGTCGGTTCGATAACTCAAAAACGGATCATCTGAAAATAAAAACCCAAATTGCTTTTTTATCAGTAAGAATGTAGTTATCGTTGCGCGTACGGAATTTAGAAAACTTTTTTTTAATTGTGCATTTTTTTTTAAATATATCAATAAAATCAAATAGAAATTTCGTTAAAAAAAATAAAAATTAAAATGGTGACCCTACTTGAAAATATTTACTCAAAATTTTTTAACCCCAAATTATTGGAAAAATTGTGCTTAAATGATCCTTAAATATTTTCTATCCATGCATTGCATTGCATTTTTGAAAAATACATAAAAAAATGAACAATTGAAAAAAAAATAAATTACCACAAATTTTATAAATTAAAAGAAAAATTTATAAATTAAAAAAGAAAAAAGTTGAATCACAATTTTTGAAAAAATTATATAATCCAAAATTCTACTGAGTATAATTCCAATTATACGGGGTATTTTTTCGGATTATATCCAGTGTAATCTGGGGCGGTATAACCAGAAAAATTACTTGGTCAAATCGGAGATTACACTGAGTATAAAATGGGAGGATATGCACACAGAAAAAATACGTCGTAAAATTTATAGAAAAGCTTGTAAAATTTACAAAATTCTATCTATAAGTCGACTTATGTAATAATTACAGAACTTACTATGTTATTTTTACATGGTAAATTCTGTTATTATAAATCTGTAAATTTAATAAATTGAGTCTGTAATCATAATATAACTTTTTCTGTTATTATTACTGGAAATTTATTGTAATGAATTAAAAAGCATTACTTGAGTCAGCATCATTGCAAACTAATTATATCACGGTTTTGAATTTTTTCAAAAATTTTAATTTTTCTGATTATTTACAGTGTACTTCAAGACAAATTATTTTTTTATAATTAGTAAAAAAAAAATTTGTTCACATATGATAAAAATTTTAAATTTACTATTAACAGATTATTATTTACATTTTTCATCAATAATCAAACATAATTTTAATTCAAGAAGTTACTCTGCAACGATCACATAATATTCTTATAGTCCTGAATAAAAAAAAGTATTGAAAAGTATCGGATTGACTATAAAACCAATACTTTTCAATACTTTTTTTTTGTCTCAATACTTTTTTTTTAATCAGGGAGATTTCATAGAATTTATCTGTAAATTTTACAAAAAAATACGTAGTTTTTACGTAAACTCACAAGTAATAATTACATATTTTTTCTGTAAATTTTAAAGAATATATACTGTGGAAATTTTGAAGATTATTTTCTGTAAATTTTAAACAGTCGTTTTTTTCGTGCAGTGTAATTTTGTTCTTTTCGTGTAACTGCGGGTTTGTGCCTTATTACTTAATTCTAAGCTTTCGTAAAAATTTTAAGATTTTTTTAACTTCCCGCTAAGAAAATTGAAAATTTTCAAAAATCGAGAAGTTATTGATTTTACGCCGTTTTGCAAAAATCGAATTCTTATCAGACCTCCACGTTCTGAGTTCCTAGGAAGATTCCCTTGTATTTTTTGTAAAGTGTGTATTTTTTTTTTTTTTATTTTTAGAGGAGGTAAAATACATTTACGTATGCCAGGACTAGATGTTGGTGCCAGGACTAGAAGAGAGGAAAAAATATAACTTATAACCAGGTTGTATTCTAGCAAAATTTCTGGAATTTTGCGTTATAAGGACAACTAGAATAATTAGATTTCTATAGAATCTACTAAAAATTAAATTATTTTGTTTTTCCAACCAATAAATTCATTTTTCCTCATATAAATTTCATACGTCAATAACTAAAGTGTAATTACTTTTCGTGAAGAATTATACTCAATTAAAATAATTGAAGTTATTATTTTATTATTTCTAAGATACAAAAAAAAAAATTGGTTTTTACGATAATTGAAACTCAATGATTTAGTTTATATAATTAAACTTCAACGTTGCGTCTAAATACATCATAATAGTGTGATTAAGAATAAAAAAAAAAAAAACATTAACTAACCGCAAGGAAACTAACCATCCAATCAACTTCTTCCAAATAATGACACCTAGACAATCTTCTGCGTAACGATACAAGATAATTTTATGTATAAAAAGGATTGCAACTTACTTACTTACGCTAGTGTTATTAAATAGTTGCATCAACAAAAATAATTTAGTATAATCTGGATTATATTTGATATTATCTGAGATTTTTTTTACCATAGATTACACTAAGTATAATATGGGAGGATACACAGTGTAATTTTTTTCTTTCCGAGTATTCGAGAAAAAAATAAATTTCTGATTTTTTTAAAAAGTGATAGATTTAATTAATATAATTTCAGATTTCCGTTTGGAGTTTGGTAAATAGTGATATCATAAGCACAAATTCTAATGACGGGAGCGGTAACTCAAAAGGCGTTGCAATAAATAACAATCAAGAGATACTCAACGTAGGAAATCAAGCAAACGTGAACCAGGGGAATGTAAACGGTTTGGTAGCAGTAAATGGCCAAATTCAACAGCAACAAGTGGTAGGATTGGGTGGACTACTCGATCAAATAGGAACACTTTTGAACACCATATTGAACCAATTACTCCAGATCAATGTTATCTCGAACGCGCTGAATCAAAATCAATTGCTATTGCCCTTATTGACAGAAGTAAGAACTGTCCTACAGAATTTACTGAACAGTCTTTTAAATTCTAACCAGAATCCGTTGATATTGCAAGTTAATAATTTGATTGCTCAGTGTGGCAATGTTATTAATCTGATTAATCAAAAAAGCTTATTTGGGGGTTTGTTGGGACAACTTTTGTCGCCTGTTGGGAATATTTTTGTTGGAGGCGCTCTTCAAATTGGTCTTGTACCTTCGCTGTTGTTACAAGTTATAAATATTTTGTCCAATTTATTGTAAAAGTAGAAGAAATGTTTATTTTCTTTAGTTAAATTTAAATAAAACTTTTAGTATAAATATGCGAATATTAATTGAAAGCTCATGAGAAAATAATATTTCATTTATGTATTATTATTGTTACAAAATACTCACTATACATTGTAATCAATTGATTGAATTTTTGTAAAATATTGATTAATAAAATATTTTTTCAATCAAATTTACATAATTTTTATACTTTAAAAGTCTCTATTAGTTAAGGAACTTTTGAGAAGTCCTCCTGTACGAGAATTGTGCAGTCTGATCCCACCAATCGAGAGAGCCGCACTGAAAAAAAAATTAACTTGAATTAAGAGAAAAACTTTTAAACCAAAAAAATAATTTTGAAGCGTTTCAGAATCTTGAATCAAGATAAAAAATTCTTGAATTAAGTAAAATTTACTTAAACTAAGAAAAATTTCTTAGTTAAAGAATTTTTCTACTCAAACCAAGAAGATGAAATTCTTCAAAATTATTTACTTGATTCAAGTGAATTTTTTTTTTTTGTACGGAAAAAGAGAAGAGTAAACAGACGCATCGCAATGAATACTAAAATAAAATATGTATTTATATGAAGGTAGCTTCTGAAGCAACTTATGTGATTTTATTGTGAATTTAAAACTGTTCCCTAGTCATATACAAGTATTGAAGTAAATAATTAAACTAATTTATTTATCCCAAAGTAAAATACGGGGCCTTTTGGGATGGGAATGTAGAATAATTAAAAACTGTACAACTTGAACTAATTAAAATATAAAATACATTAAAATCTTTACTTTGTTGCAATTAGATACTTTGAACTTTTACCGGATGAATGAAAAAAATTTAATTATAAATTTAAAGAAAAAAAAATTTATTATCTTCATGAAAAATCATCTAAAGTCTAAATAAAAATGTTTAATCATGTAATTATAAAAAATTAATTATAAATAAAGATTATTTGTCTATTTTTCTTAACTTTAAAGGATCGATATAATTAATTAGAAAACTTTTTTATTTTTTATGATAAAATATTCTTGTGAAAAAATAGAAAAATGTTTAAATATAGATTTAAAGATCTAGAGATCTTTCTGTAAAAGGAAGTCAATAAAAAATAATTTATAATTGCTCATTGATACTAAGATCTTCTATTTTATTGAATCTATTAAATAAATAAAAATTATAAACATACAATATACATAAATAAATAATTAACAGATACATAATAAATAAAACAATTAAATAATAAGTTTAAAGTGATAAATATTATTTTAAATAGTGCCAATAATTATTATCGAGTTTATTGTCATCAGATTAATGTTATTATTGTCAAGACATGATAGTCACACAGTTAATACATTTATAGATTTTTATATAATGTTAATATTAATAAATGTGTATGCATATATAGTTATATAGAAAGTTATTTATAAGTTTTTCAAAATAATCATCAATCTAGAGATTTATATTTTCTTGTTCTCTTGTTTCATTTTATATGTCATTCACAGCAATGATACCAAAATAATATTATACGAAAAATTCCAAGCATTATCAATTACAACGACAATTCAGCCACCAAGAATTGTAGTTGTAATGTTACAATATTACACGTAATAATATAATCTATACAATATTTGCACATCAACTTATCCTTTCATTTATTTTCCTCCACGAGCTTTTTTTCCACATAAAAACAATTAGCGAGTCTAAGTATATCAAATAAGTAGAGTTTATTCTTAACTACTTATTTGAAAAAATCTACAGTAGCCGAAAAAAATTGACATTTATGTTCTCCTTAAATATTAGTTTTTATAATCTATTGTTAGGCGATAAATTCATCGAGTTTATTAAAATTCTCGGATTATCTAAACAGATCTTTGATTTTTATCGAACTTAAAGCATATTCACATATTTTCTAATTTTCCACTCGAATTATTTAAATTCACAAGGAAAATTCATATGCGATTTTTTATTACAATAATAATAATAATAATAATAACAATAAAGATATGTCATTAATGATATATAAATTGATAGTTATAGTAACAATTGTAAGATGTTAAGACAATATTATAGTATTAAAAAGTCAACTGGTCATAAACGTTCTGATAAAAATATTTAAAAATAAAAATTTATTGAATTTCCATCTAAATTTTTTTTTCCATTAATTTTTCTCTGAATTATTGATTTCGAAATTTATTCAACAGATTTTTATGAATTTCCATTAAGAATTCGAATTCACAGAAATAGTCGCGGTACATGATTCAAGGATAAAGCCTCAGATCTTTAGCATAAAAAAATCTTTCCAAGTATCGCTGTTTCAAAATTTTCCGCTTTGAGTAATTAAAATAAAATGATTATTCATTGGATCATTTTCTAAAAATAGTGAAATATTTTTTTCAATATGTTCACCTTTTTTTCAAATATATTTTTCACGGAATACTCTGATTTGGAACATATGTTCACTGTAAATAATTTTCCGTAAGTTTATGACCTGTTACCATAAAATAGCCATTTTTCTACTAATCCACTATTTCTTTATAATTTTAATAATTATCATTAATCATAGAATAGTTTAAGTAAAATCAAAATAATTTTTTATTTAAAATCTTTGATAATGTTTAAATATAATTATACCATTAACCACGTACATGTAAAAATTTTTCCAACGATTTCACATACTCTTTAATCTATCATCATATCAGAGAACCCGCTCAGTGCAATTGAATTTTTATATTTATTTTTATATATTATATATTCATTTAATAGTAAAATAAAATTATTTCTGTCTATAAGTTTCATATATATGACACTATTAATTACATTTTAGTTATTATTTTTATTTATGAATGACTAAATTCCCGATTTTTAACATCAACGCTTTATAAATAAATCAATGGCTATTTTTATCTACAGCAAAATATTAAATAGAAAATTTAAACAGCAATTGTTAGAAAATCTGATGAAAGTATTGAGCAATTGAAAATAAAAATTGAGCAATTAAAAAAACTTATTAAAAATGCAATAAAATTTTTATTTATTTATCATTTATAGAAGCGCGATAAATAATATCATCGGTGGAGGGTGATGATAGGTATTTTCTGAAGCCATGTCGACAATAACCCTGGTAGTTCTGATAGTGCATGTCGCGGGTTCTCAGTCTTTTCCACGTGTCTAACGACCGAGTCGGCGTGTTGGGGGAGTTGTTGGTCGAGGGCCCATTTGAGGAATCCTGCCTGGAATTTCAAATCCAATATTAAAAATCTTCGTAAATAATCATCGCACCTGATCTTCGTCGGCGGGTATTTCCTCAACACCTGAATCTCCAGTGCTTGGTTCATTTTTTTCTTCTTCTGGTTCTTCTTCTTCAGGTTCAGGTTCAGGTTCAGCTTCTGGTTCTGCTTCTTCTTCTTCTTCCTCAGCTTCAGCTTCTGGTTCTGGTTCTGGTTCTGCTTCTTCTTCTTCTTCAGGTTCAGCTTCAGCTTCTTCAGGAGCATCTTCAGTTGGTGGTTCATCAGCTTCCTCGCCCTCCTGTTCTAGTAAATTTTTCTTAATTTCCATTCTTTTTAACCAAATTCAAACCCACACAAAATTTACCAAATCTTTTAAGCTAAGAAGTAAAAAGAAGATCATACCTCAATCATTTCCGAGTTTTCTTCACTTTTGGTTGCGCTTTCTGCGCTTCCAATCGCGCTGTCGCTGCTGCTACGTTTCTTTGAACGCAGTGAACCCTGGGATTCTAGGATTCTCCAGTCCCAGTTTTTGGGGTACTCAGTCCCTGATGTTCGCGGAGCATCTGGAATTACCACTAAATTCGAGAGGTCGATGTCTCCTGGACGGTTTCTGTAGAAGCCAGCCGCTTTTTGTTTCTGAAAAATAAAATTCGCGTTTTTTAGACAAGCTTCCAGTGATTTTTTCAATCAATCTCCATCAGATAGCTTCAAAACAATTGTTCTAATTAAATAATTCTTCAATATAAACAAAAAATTCATCAAATTTCAAGATTTTGAAATTTCTAGAGTACAATGATTTTTTATATAATTATTCAAGAATTTAAGACAAATTAAAGCTCTTACATGATCGAGCTTGCTTTCATCGGCTCCATATTCTACCAGAAGATCATACATGCTCCCGCCGTCTCTCAGAGCCGCGGCGTAATGTAGAGGCGTTTTACCCTCATTATCTACAGCTAGAACTGCCTGAGAATACTTTTCAACAATTTCTGTCGCAATGTCTATGTAACCTAGACCGGCAGCCTATTTAATCATTCAAAGACACGAATTATAAATCATTTCTTCATTAATTGACCAAAGAAAGATTTCTTCACCATACCTTGTGCAAAGGATTGAGTCCGTTGCTATCTTTGGCGCAAAGAATTACAGGAGAAACTGGCTCTGCGGTTTTATCTTGTAGGGTGTTCAAGTCATTATTAATTACCGCCTGGTGGATTTGTTTTATCGTCACCTACAAGAATTGAACAGTTTTCACCAATTTTTCTTCAATCATTTAAATTTAAAAGATGAAAAATAAAATTTACCATTATGTAAGGTACGGCTTCTAAAAATCTTTTGACACGAGGATTATTGCTGATCTCACACTGCAATTTCGAGCCATGTCCTTCCCAAAGAACCTGCTGAAGTTTTTTGATATCGCGGTTGTGGATCCAAATTCTGATGTTCGATGGTTTGACATCTAGAACTGTAAAATAATATTTCTTTATTTATTTCAAACAATTTTGCTTGAAGAAATTTTAAAATAAATTGAAACTGTTTTTAAAATTCAACCTAAATTAATTTTTTTGAAATTCAAATTATTTAAAAATATATATTCCGTTTTACTTAATGACAATATATTAATATTAATATTCGAATTTTCTGAGTATAACATTTTAGTAACGAAGAAAACAAGTTAATTTTTCTTCCCAGAGTTCTCATGAATGATAACAGATGGCGCCAGCGCTTCTGACGTCACAATCAATTAAAAAAAGGCGGGAAATTCAAAATTCAACTTGTAAAAACTTGAATATCAGATCTTTAAAATATATTCAAGTTTTGAAATTCATTATATTTGAAGTATTTAACTAATAATTGATAAAAAATTTGAATATATTAAAACATTAAACCTAAAAAAAAATTGAATTAACTTCATCGACTCAATGTAGGTGTGAAATCTTAATAAAAATCACCTTTTAAGTCGCCCTTCATATAAATAGAAAAAAATTATCGATTGAAGAATATAAAAAATTCACACTATCGATTTCCGCGGGGTCATTGGGAACATGTTACTAGGCTTTTATTGCTCTTATAGCCATTTATACACATTCATATATTTCTGATGATAAATAATAGCTTTTTATTCAAGGGCGAACTTTCAGGTCATTGCAAAAGTAATTCACCAGAATAATTTTTCACACATTGACATAAGAAATTAAAAAATTAGATTAATCAATTAATAGAAGAAGCTATACCTTCATTTTTTGAAAATTTGTGGTCGTCCATCTTGTCTGGTTCTGTGAGCTCGATTTCTTGGGGGTTTTGAAGATAATAAGATGCAGGACGTCCTCTTTTGTCACAGATACTAGTATCGCATCCAGCTTCAACCAGCAAATCCCATATCGCTTCTGGATCCTTGCAGTTTCCGCAGTAGTGAAGTGCAGTTCTTCCTTCCTAGAAAAATAAGAAGAAGAAGAAGAAAGATAAAATGATTTATTATTAATAATTATTATTGTTATTAGAACGAGTGTTAATAAAATGAAGTAGAGCAAGTTATAAAAAGTCAAACATACGAACTGCAAACTTTGCAAGTGGAGTAAGAATAACTAAACTGACATTGCTGGATAGAAGACGTACCTCAAGACTTTAGACGTTCATACCTATGTCTATTGCTAGAGCAATTGATACCGAGGAATAAAATAGCTTAAGTGAGGGTAATATTTATTCAAGGGCGAACTTTCAGGTCATTGCAAAAGTAATTCACCAGAATAATTTTTCACACATTGACATAAGAAATTAAAAAATTAGATTAATCAATTAATAGAAGAAGCTATACCTTCATTTTTTGAAAATTTGTGGTCGTCCATCTTGTCTGGTTCTGTGAGCTCGATTTCTTGGGGGTTTTGAAGATAATAAGATGCAGGACGTCCTCTTTTGTCACAGATACTAGTATCGCATCCAGCTTCAACCAGCAAATCCCATATCGCTTCTGGATCCTTGCAGTTTCCGCAGTAGTGAAGTGCAGTTCTTCCTTCCTAGAAAAATAAGAAGAAGAAGAAAGATAAAATGATTTATTATTAATAATTATTATTGTTATTAGAACGAGTGTTAATAAAATGAAGTAGAGCAAGTTATAAAAAGTCAAACATACGAACTGCAAACTTTGCAAGTGGAGTAAGAATAACTAAACTGACATTGCTGGATAGAAGACGTACCTCAAGACTTTAGACGTTCATACCTATGTCTATTGCTAGAGCAATTGATACCGAGGAATAAAATAGCTTAAGTGAGGGTAATATTGAAGACGAGTGGGGGTATAAGATTGCTTTCGTACATCCTACATGAAAATCAAATGGTTTTGTCGGGTTAAAACGAGCAGAAGCTACTGGGGCCATACCAGGTGGTTACACTTTATGATTATCCAAGTCACGCAATACTAAATTTTATTCAGGGGAAGTTTTATTGTTATTTCCTGTTTATTTATGAGTTTTATCAAATCACTGTATTTTGACGGATATATTAATTTCTTCTCATCTACTGACAATTAAATTATAATAATTTTTTGTAAAAAAAAGGAAAAAAAGGTTTTCTTCTTGGTTAATTGTTTTATACAAAAATTTCGGCTGAATTTTGGACGATTGTTTGGATCAAAATTAGAACTTTTATCAATTAAGTTGAGAAGATGACGTTAAGCATGAATATTAATGTTTACAGATTATAATTACTGCTGTTGAATATTCATAATTAAAAATAAAAAATAAGGACGTTATTCAATGTACACTTTTAAATTATAAACTAATTGTATTGTTGATGATCGCGAAAGAGCTTAGACTCCAAAATTAAATTGAATTATTTATCTATCAATGATCTGAAGAAATAAGTTTGAAATTGAAACTCTGAATAAATTAAACTATTTTGTTTAAGAGAGTGAATAATGACAATTTATATTACTAAATTAATTTTTTTCAGATTTTTGATCAGTAAAATACACGGCGAAAAGAACATAGGGATTTTTCCTATTTTTGCATAGGAAAAATTCCTATGTTGACATAGAAATTTTTCCAATGTTAATATGGGAATTTTTTCTCTATTAACATGATAGAAATATCCCTGTGACATAGGAGAAATTCAATTATCACTAAAATTTACGTAACTTAATTTAATAATTACAAATTTTCATAACAATTTTCTCATTCGAGCAATTTCAGATAATTTAAAAGTAAAACAGTGATATACAGTCGATTTGTGATAAAAAAATTCGAGGAAATTTTTTTCAAATTTTGCTCTATATTTCGAAAAAATTAAAAATCCAGCAGATTATGGACGGTGTGGCTTAAATTGCCATAACTTTTTCAAAAATTGACTTATCAGGACGTTTTTTTTTTCAAATTTTTTTTTATTAAATGTTCTTTCTGGAAAAAAATAGAAAAAAATTATTCAAACCTATCGTCATCGTTATTTTTTAGATTTTCCAAAAAAAACTCCGAATTTCTCAATGATAAACATTTTTAATTTCTTTTTTCTTTCTTTCATATGAAACTTTGACATTTTCTACAAATATCCTGAAAATTTCAGAATAGTGTTTTTTCGATTTCTATTTTTTTGCAATTGGAAAAAAAAATTTTTTTCATGTGATAAATGAATTTTTCCTATGTCACATAGATATTTCTATCATGTTAATGAAGAAAAAATTCCTATGTTACCATTGGAAAAATTTCTATGTTAACATTGGAAAAATAGGAAAAATCCCTATTTTTTTCGCCGTGTAAACGTTTCTTCTTTTTTTTTAGTTACTTCAGGTAGTCAAAAAATTATTAATATTTTAAATTTATTTTCGACCAAATATATTGAAAATATAAAGAAAAAATAAAAGGTTTTTATTGTATAAAATTTAATTTTATTATACGCTTTATTTCTTCGCCATAATTAGCGTTTAAAATTCAAAAACAAAAAAACAAAATTTTCTTGCCGAAAATTAAATTTTCTACTTAAGAATCATTTTATGTTTTGCTTGTAAAAATTTATTTATAAAACTTGTACGATCAGAAGTCAAAAATTCAAATCTTGGAACTAATGTCAAACAAATAAAAATACTCACTCTGTCTTTCTGAACAACAGTATTCGGATAATTAGCAATCAACCACTCTATGATGTTCTGTTTTCCGAAATAGACCGCTTTGATGAGCAATGGTGTCCCAGAAGGATCTTTGGCAAAGGCATACTTTTTTTTTGGTTCATCAGTCAAGAATTTCTGTAAGTCTTCTAATGATCCTCGGACTACTGCGTCATGTACTTGGCTGATTTTAGTCTGAAAAAAATTGTTGCCCTTTTAGAAATTCAAATTTAAAAATTTCCCGCTCTTTACGATTAATCATTACTTTAATTAATAATAATGATTAATATTTTAAAGTTACTTACCAAATAATTAGGAAGTGATCGTAAAAAAGCTCTTGTTTTAACATCAGGCGAGTATTCACCCAGTAATCGGGCGCCACGACCTTCTAGAACTACATGTTCAAGTTTTTCAAGTTCCCCGCGTGTTAACCACGTTTTTAGTGTTGTGTGATTCATTTGCAAATCTGCAAAAAAATTATCAACGAATAATTACTTCAAAAAATTCAATAGTTTTATCTACCACACGGAAAAAATACGTTGTAAAATTTATAGAAGAGTTTGTAAAATTTACAAAATTCTATCTATAAGTCGACTCATGTAATATTTACAGAACTTGCTATGTTATTTTTACGTGGTAAATTCTGTTATTATAAATCTGTAAATTTAATAAATTGAGTCTGTAATTATAATATAACTTTTTCTGTTATTATTACTGGAAATTTATTGTAATTAATTAAAAAGCATTACTTGAGTCAGCATCATTGCAAACTAATTTATATCACGATTTTGAATTTTTTCAAAAATTTTAATTTTTCTGATTTTTTACAGTGTACTTCAAGACAAATTATTTTTTTATAATCAGTAAAAAAAAATTTCTTCACATATGATAAAAATTTTAAATTTACTATTAACAGATTATTATTTAGATTTTTAATCAATAATCAAACATAATTTTAATTCAAGAAGTTACTCTGCAACGATCACATAATATTATTATAGCCCTGAATAAAAAAAAGTATTGAGACAAAGAAAAAAGTATTTAAAAGTGTCGGATTGACTAGAAAACCAATCCTTTTTTCTTTGTCTCAATACTTTTTTTTTTATCAGGAAGATTTCATAGAATTTATATGTAAATTTTATAAAAAAAAATAGTTTTCACGTAAACTCACAAGTAATAATTACATATTTTTTCTGTAAATTTTAAAGAATATATACTGTGAAAATTTTTAAGATTATTTTCTGTAAATTTAACGCTTTTTAATTAATTACAATAAATTTCCAGTAATAATAACAGAAAAAGTTATATTATAATTACAGACTCAATTTATTAAATTTACAGATTTATAATAACAGAATTTACCACGTAAAAATAATATAGTAAGTTGTATAAATATTACATGTCGACTTATAGATAAAATTTTGTAAATTTTACCAACTTTTCTATAAATTTTACAACTTTTTTTTTCCGTGTACATTTTCAATCAATAATCAAACATAATTTTAATTCAAGAAGTTACTCTGCAACGATCACATAATATTCTTATAACACTGAATAAAAAAAGTGTTGAGACAAAGAAAAAAGTATTGAAAAGTATCGGATTGACTAGAAAACCAATACTTTTTTCTTTGTCTCAATACTTTTTTTTTTAATCAGGGATATTTCATAGAATTTATCTGTAAATTTTACAAAAAAATACGTAGTTTTTACGTTCTCACAAGTTATAATTACATATTTTTTTCTGTAAATTTTAAAGATTATATACTGTGGAAATTTTGAAGATTATTCTCTTTAAATTTTACATAGTCGTTTTTTCCGTGTAACTAAAGAAGAAATAAAAACTAAGTAATAAAACTCTAATGAATAGGAAGTTATCAGAATCAGATTATCACCTTGTATCTGTAACTGTATATAAGCAAAACGATGCATGTAGTGGAATATTTCAGGCAAGTTTATCATGATATTTATTAATTTATTATTCACGACTTATTTTTTATTATTAAGGCCGGCTGGGCGTTGAAAATTAAGGACAGGCATTGACACAAATTTAATGTTTGTTCACTTTTGTAGACATATAAAGGCATTTGGTTTGGAGTATTGATTGAGTATATGTCCTTATAAAAAATTTAGCCGATTCCTTCATGAACTTTCCTCAAAGCTAGGCCCAGGGTTCATTGAAAATTACTAAACAAATATGTCAAAGTTTACATGAATCTTTTTTATTTATTAATTGCCCTCAAACAAATATTAATAATAATGATGTTATTGTACAAACATGAATTTACTTTACGGTCATTAAAAATTCATTATGCTTTTTTTTTTTTTAATACAAAATTTAATTTATTTGCATTTAATATTTCAAAGATTTAATAAAAGCTTTTGATAATATTTTCCATAATTTTAATTTGAAAAGTTGTGAAAACTTATAAGTAATCTTTTTGATTTAAAGGAAGAAATTAAACTCAAGAAAATCATTTTTTTCGGTTCCGAGGGATTCTACAAAGCCGCTACCGTGAGACACCGTTAAGCTATTTAGATCGTTTTGTCTTTTATTAGTATACACAGCGAAAAAAACATAGGGATTTTCCCCGGGAAGAAAATTTTGTTTTTTTAAGTTTCCGAATTTTAAACGCTAATTATGGTGAAGAAATAAAGCGTATAATAAAATTGAATTTTCTACAATAAAAACGTTTTATTTTTTTTTCATATTTCCGATATTTTTGCTCGAAAACAAATTTAAAATATTAATAATTTTTTGACTACTTTGAGCAACTAAAAAAAAGAAATGTTTACACGACGAAAAAAATAGGGATTTTTCCTATTGTTCCAATGTTAACATAGGAATTTTTTCAATGGTAACATAGGAATTTTTTCTTTATTAACATGGTAGAAATATCCATGTAACATAGGAAAAATTCATTTATGACATGAAAAAAATTTTTTTTTTCAATTGCAAAAAAATAGAAATCGAAAAAACACCATTCTGAAGTTTTCAGGATATTTGTAGAAAATGTCAAAGTTTCATATCAAAGAAAGAAAAAAGAAATTAAAAATGTTTATCATTGAGAAATTCGGAGTTTTTTTGGAAAATCTAAAAAATAACGATGACGATAGGTTTGAATAATTTTTTTCTATTTTTTTCCAAAAAGAACATTTAATAAAAAAAATTTTGAAAAAAAAAACGTCCCGATAAGTCAATTTTTGAAAAA
>JZSA01001676.1:0-11771 GCA_000956155.1 Cotesia vestalis
CTGAACACAAATTTCCGCGTTATCACCGTTAAAAAAACAATTTTGGATGAAAATTCGCAAGTGTGTGTGTAAAAATTTTTTTTCCAAATCAAAAAGACCTTTTTTTAACAAGAAAATTACTGTAAGAAAAATTTTTATTTCTCCATCTAAAAAATAAAATTGTTGAAAATTTTCAACAAATTAATTTCTTATTACATTGCTCATTTTTCTAAAAATAAATTTTTTCTTTTAATGCAACAATTTTACTTTTTTTGAATTTTTAAAAATGTAGTAGAAGAAAAATTTTTATTAATATTTAATGTTGCGACGCTTTTGATGTGATAAAATGATTAAATAATAAAATATAAATTATCAAGTCATTGTTATGTAAATTTATAATTAAAAAAAAAATAAATAGTTACCATTTTTGGATTGCGTTAAAACTCGAATAGACTTGCTGAACATACCATCTCCATGTTTATCTTGACTGAGTACCATAAATTCATATTCGCGCCCTGGAGTAAGATTGAGAATAGTGGCTTCCGTGATTTTCTTCGATGGGATTTTCATTGTCTTCCATTCAGTGGTATCAGTAGGTCTATACCTAAATATATTACTTATTAAAATTATTTTGTAAGTATAAAATTCTTTTTAATAATTTAATTTATTAATAAGGGTTTACACTTTTTTCTCTCTCACCCTCTATTGGACAAATGAAAGTATCTCTTTCATACTTGTACGACAAAGGAAATCTTAAAACGCATTTTACGCATAAGTAAATGTAAAAAGCGCTTTGCTCTTCGATAGATAATTAATTTAACGATAAGTTATGACCACAAATTTTGGAAACTCATGCATTAGAACTAGTCTTTTACATACAGAACATTCCGCAAGAGTACAAGCGACTACATTTTTTCCGAACTATTAGAACATTTGTTGTAAACATACACGGAGAGAAGAGAATAGAACTTATTCCTATGTAGAATGGTAATCATTACCATGTTACATAGTAACGGAAATTTTTGTAAGAACCCTGTGTAAATTTGCTAATAAAAATCTTAGAAATTGTGATAAAAATAAGAACAATCATTCATTCGATGCGGAATTAAATTCTGAAAATAATGTTGTTGTTTTTTCATTTTTTTGATGAAAATTTCAATTTCCGCGCGACTTTTGTCACATGGGTGCGCCGATGCTAAAATACGACAGCAATTGCGCGGGACCCTATTTTCAACATTAAATAAAAATTATTGTTTTTCAAACTAGAGTTCCGAGATTCAAGGCTTTTTTTCAGAAATTTTTTCCTCTTTAAGGATCTTTTTTTCGATTTTTGATATCACCAATAGTTATTGAGTTATTTACAAAAAATTGAGATTTTCTATTTTGATTATGTTTTTTGTTAATAACAAATTGAAATTTTCATCAAAAAAATGAAAAAACAACAACATTATTTTCAAAATTTAATTTCGCATCGAATGAATGATTGTTCTTATTTTTATCACAATTTCTAAGATTTTTATTAGCAAATTTACACAGGGTTCTTACAAAAATTTCCGTTACTATGTAACATGGTAATGATTACCATTCTACATAGGAATAAGTTCTATTCTCTTCTCTCCGTGCAGTGATATTAAGCCTCGGGGATATTTTGTCCGGGGATATTTATTTTTGGGATATTTATTTTTGGATATTTTGTCGGAGGATCAAAACGCCTGATACCATATCAATTTAATAACTTAAAACTAAAAAACAACATTTACTTTTTTATGCGAAAAACATTTGGCTCATGATAATCGTTAACAATAAAAATGAGTAATTCGTAACAATAATAAGGAAGTAAAAATAAAATGATTACCTTGTTTGCGGATAATTACAAAGCGATGAATTCATTCGATTGTTACCAGTAATAACAATCAATTAAACTTAATTACTATAATATTTGAGCTGTCAGTCGTTCGCAGAAAAATGACACATTAATACTTGTTATCACACATCATAATTCTCAATAAAAACTGTTTGTATTATAATAATAGTAAATTGTATTATCAGCAGTGTAAATTAATTCTCTTAAATTTTATCCAGCACACAATACAAAAAACTGTAAATAGTTACCGCCATTTTTTTTCTTCATGATAGATCCACTTGCGATATGAAGAATTAACTAGATCACAATTTTTCAAATTAACAATTTTGATAAATAATTTTTTTTAATTATTTTAAAAAATAGTATTGTAAAGGGTAAGGGCAAGAATATCGACGATGAATGCAACTCGATAATGTCCGGCACAAAACTGTCTGACATATAACATCGCATGACAATAATAATGAAATAATGGAATGGAACTCACGGTGGTGGTGAGTTGTGGGGTTGTAAGCTCGTGGATAGGTCCTCCACGTGGCCTAGTCTAGTCTCTTTAATAATTCATTACCCGGACAGTTAGAATAACAACCTTACTTTCTGATAAAATATTCATCAGACTACTTCTAAACTTCTAAATACTGTCTTTTGTAAATTTGTTACCTTCTTGTAATAATTGATTCTATATTACCCCCTTATAATCGTCAATTAAATTTTTTTTTATTTTCAAACTTGATTAAAAATTTTAATTAGTTGCAATTTAAATTAATTAATTAAATATACATGTCAATTAATTAATAATTATTGTTTGGAATAAAAAATAGGCAATTTAAGATTATATTTTTATTTTCCGGCGGATATACACAGAAAAAAAAATTTACTTGAATCAAGTAAATAATTTTGGAGAATTTCATCTTTTTGATTTGAGTAAAAAAATTCTTAAACTAAGAAATTTTTCTTGGTTTAAGGAAATTTTACTTAGTTCAAAAATTTTTTGTCTTGATTTAAGAAAATGAAACTCTTCAAAATTATTTTCTTCGTTCAAGAATTTTTCTCTTGATTCAAGATATTTTTTTTTTCAGTGTACAATAATTATCATGGAAATTTTTGGAAATAAATTTTTTAATTAGTTTTAAAGCTTTTAATGTAAAAAAAAAAAAGGTAATTATTTACAAGTCAGGTCCACTATTTTAATTTTCATTTTTTTGAACAAAATTTCTACTTGATTTTTTTTTTAAATACATAAAAAAATGAACAATTGGAAAAAAAAATTTATAAATTTTTTAGAAAATTGTGAAATTCAATTTCTTTTTAATTGTTCGTTTTTTTTATATACTTTTCAAAAAAAAAAAAAAAAAAACATCCTAAAAAGATAAAATAGAAATTTTTTCCAAAAACATGAGAGCCAAAATTTCTTCCAACTTTTGAAGGGAAAAAAGGCTATACTTTAAAAAAAAAAAAAAAAAAAAACATCCTAAAAAGATAAAATAGAAATTTTTTCCAAAAACATGAGAGCCAAAATTTCTTCCAACTTTTGAAGGGAAAAAAGGCTATCGAAATCTTTTTTATTTTTTATCATAAATGCGTCGTAAAAACAAGCAGAATAAAAAAAAATTGAAAAGTGTTAATTTTTCCGCTATATATGGCCAAAAATACGGTTGATCCCACTTGTACGCTGAAAAAAAAATTAACTTGAACCAAGAAAAAAATTATTGAACCAAGAAAATAATTTTTTCTGTGTAAATAATTACCAAAAAAAATTATCTCGGCAAAAAATTGTTATTTAAGAAGACCCTTGTTATTTAATTGTTATTTTATGAAAACAATTTTCAAATTCGTACTTTTAACTACGCACCGTTTCGTCAAATTATTTTTTTTTTAACTTCCCGCTAATAAAATTGAAAATTTTCAAAAATCGGGAACTTATTGGTTATTCAGATCTTCACTCTTTAAAGTTCTAGTAAGCTAATCAGACTATTTCTCGTAAAATTTCTTGTAAGAAATTAAATTTTCTACATAGGAATCATTTTATTCTTCGTTTGCAAAGCGAAGATTAAAAATTAAAAATTCTTAGTACTATTATTATTATTTATCCTTTGAACAAATTTATTGTAAAATAACGAAGGTACAAAATTAAATTTTTCAATTTTTACAAAAATTGAATTTTTAACGAAAATAAAAGCAATTATTAATTAATTTTATAAAAAATGATTTTATTTCATTGTGATATAAAAATAATCATTGTGAAGTTATAAAAGTAAAAATATTGTTATGAAACAAATGATGAAATAAAAACATGCAACATAAGCATTTTTAAATTAAAAATATGTCACATAATTGAGAACAATACAGTTACACAACTCAATTTATAATTATGATTTATAATCAAGGTAATAATGATCATTTAACTGTTGACAACAATACGGTTAATAACTCTTATTGAAAAATTACCGATATTTTTTTGAATAATTACAAAATGTTTCGTTTAAGTAGCAATGAAAGTGTTAAGATAATTGTTCTGTCTGCTTTTAGCTTTTTTTTAACTCAATGTGCTGGTAATTTTTTTACAATAATTTTTTTTAATCAATTAACAAGTTCATTACACATTTTTTTGCACTTCTAGAAATTTGTTTGAGCCCAAGTTTAAAGTGCATCGGTTGTCCATATTACAATGTATCATTGACTGCGTATTATCCTGATTTTGCTAGCGATGAATCTTCTGATTATTTGGATGTGAGGGGAAAAAAATTGAAAACTCTTCAGGTAATTTAAATTTTAATATTTTTAAATTGAAAAAAATAATTGATAATTTGTAATAATGCCTCAATAATTGGAAAGTAAGTAAAGTATCGAGAGTAAAACAATAGATTGAGAAGGATGATGGTGAAAGGGGTCCGGTAGATCGACTGGTAGAGCTCCCGACATGTTATCAGGGAGATCCAGGTTCGATTCCTGGCTTGGTAACCGACCCCATAAATTTTTCAAGGTTTGTCTTTGCTTTCATTTAGTTTCTTTCACTTCTTTCATTCAATGAACATTTTTATAACTCGAACAGATATCACAAGCTTTCAGCTTCACTAGTATTCAAGTTAGATAGATCCGAACAAAAACAGTTTCACTGTAAAAAATCGCGCCAAGTCCACGTTCATAAGACTTTTAAGAAAAAAAAATTTTTTTTTCTTTACAAAAAGATATAAAATCAAAATATTAAAAAATCCAAGCAACTGATATGATTTTATATAATTTTCGGAAGTTAAAAAACATTTTGTTGTAAATTTAAAAAATAAAGAAATAATTTTGGAACGTATTTAGTGTGCGTGGTTGCAAAATATTATACTTTTTATGAAATTCGTAAAATCGATCTACTAAGACTGAAAAAAAAATTTGACATACACAATGACGCACACCAAGTACCACATACTTAATGCTCAAAGGTATTTGTGCTAGTGAATTTAATTAATTTTAAATAGAATTTATTATTTTCAAAGACCATTATTAATTAATATTGATAATATAACATATAAAGTATTATAATAGAGTATCATTGAAAACAAAAAAGGTCTGTAGAATTAATAAAATTTTGCAACCTGAAAATATCATTCTGCTTACGGTAAACACAGTCGGTAGCCTGGCGCTCCGTTTACAACGGATTTGAACGGAACTTGGCGCCAGATTCTACCGAATCTGTGGATCTCCATCGAACTTATGTAAAGAGAGAATGTCTCTCGACCAATAGGAAAGATGGAATGTCCATCCGTTGGCTTGAATTAGATTTACTAATCACTTGACCGCTAGGCGAAAAAACTTTAATTTATTAAAAATAATACTGTATATGTTTAATATGTTCATTCAAAAATAAGAAATACTTGTATTTAATTTTTTAATTTTCTTATTCATAATCCGTAAATAATTAATTATTAATTAATTACTAATGAACAATAATTATTTAAGGATTTTTTAGACGGCAGAGATGAATACGTAACGGCAGCAATGGACATAAATTCGGAAATTCCTTACGGTACAAAAGTTTGCATTCCAGAATTGAACCATCATTTTAAGCAGTACATACCTATTCAGGTAATTAATTAATTTTAATTTAAAATCAATTATTTTTTATCATAATTAATCATTAATTATTGATATTGATCAATGATCATAATTATAATACTATTAATTTATTAGGTAAGAGATTATAGCCCAGATCTAGAAGGTGAAGGCCACTCGAGTATAGATATTTGCGTTCGTAGTGAAAGTGATAGTTACGATTTTGCTGTCAACCGTATGGTCACTCTCTACATTCGTGAAGACCCCCAGAATGTCAGCAACGAACAACAATAAATATAAGATAATATAAATTATAATTTTATGAGTTTCCAAAGAAGAAATAAAGTTCAGCAAAAATTTTCTAGTTTTTTTCATCGATTTTATTATTCAGACTAGAATCATTATTACTTTTATTACTATAATTATAATTATTAGCATCGACGTAAACAGGTACAGGAGTAGATGTCCACCTTGGCATTGATTGAACGTAATTATAAAAAACTTCACCAGGACAAGCAGTGATTCGGGCTTGACGGTGTCCAATCACTTGATAATTAATACTTATTTTGTTTAGTAATACTCCACATTTTATTATTTCAGTCAGCGCTCTCAGTGCATTTTTATTTGGGTTAAAATCTGTAACAAATTTAATCTTTATTTTATTTTTGTCTATCTATATAATCGCGTCTTTGACCGTAATTTTTGTTGGCTTTGATATGTCTTATTAATTGCACGCCCATAACGCAGACACAAAATATTTGAATCTAATTTGTTGAATTTTTTAAATAATACAAATAATTAATAAACGCGCTTTTATTTTAAAAGCTAATAATACGACTTATTTTTTTTCTTAATACTTAAATTAACGCTACGTCCTTGTTAATAAAAAAAAAGGCCATTTGGCATCCGAAATGGAAGTAGATTTCTTTTTCATAAAATAAATTTAAGAAAAAATAAATCTACTAAGAATTTCATTAAGATGATCCTAGAATAGATTTTTTTCAGCCTAAAAATACATGTGAATATGTAAATTTAAGCTTATTTTTTCAGCATTAAGATGCATTTTTCAGAATTCAAATATCTCAGCGCGTTTAAAAGTTATTTGAAGGAAAAGCGGTAAAAATATAGAACTTTTGAATTTTCAAAATTTTAAAATGGTGTAATTTCTAAACTAATTGACCGATTTGGCTCAAATTTGAACTCAACCTTCGTAATTGTCCATAGAATTAGTATGTTGAGTTTCATTAAAATCAATAAATAATTGTAGATGTTATCGTGCTGACAAGCCCCGCGTTATGTCGTTCAATATAAATTTTTGAACGATAAATTTTGAAAATCGTAAAAATTGATGTTCTTACTACTTTAACTTGATATAATTATTGAACTAGACAAGATATCGAAATTCGGTGAGTTTCATCGTAAAATTCTTTTATTGAGCTTAAATTTTCACTACCTAGAAGTGGAAATAGCTTCAATATTACTCACTTTAGTCCATTTAATTAAGGAAACAGTTTTACTGTTGCAGCCGTTTTGTTAGAATTATTTGCTATATTATAGTATAAATATGATATAGATTTATAATAAAAATCTAATTGTAATTTTTTGATTAATAAGAAATTATTATTGTTATTATTATCTTTAAAATGAAATCTACTTCCATTTGGGCTGCCGAATGGCCTTTTTTTATAATTTTAAGCTGCTAAGGTTTTTTATTCAATGATTGATTAGTCTTTCACACTGTTTATGATCAATGGTATCAAAAATCTTTCTTTAATTTCGCAGCGTTTTAAATGTTTTACTTGTACGAGATTTTTTTTACAAGATAAAAATGCCTAAATTTGTCTTTGATTGGTGACAAATTCTCAAGATAAAAGCCATATTGAAATTGATTCATTATTTATCATGAAGAGAATTTTTCATTTCGTAATTGACTAAACGTTTTTTTCCTGTATAATTTCATGAAAATCTTTGATTACTCTGAATGAACTTACTCACTTTTTTTGAGCTAATAAGTTATAACAGATTAATTTTTCTCGTATTCACAGTCGTCGTGTTCACAGTTAAATAACTAGTTGGTTTAGATCAATTTATTAGCATTCGTTAACAGACATCACCTTTTTTTACAAGGTCATTACAATAATGATGTAATAAATACTTGATGAATGTATGATAAGAATTAATTACAAATCGACTACACGTCAACCATCGAGGTGAATCTTGTGAACTACGAGCTTATGTGAAATTTCAGTGATATATTTTCTATTAATGACAAAATTAACATATAGAGATAGGAGCTATATTTTAAGTACGTGTGTATGTATGTGTTGGCGGTTCTGGTTCTAATAAAAATATGTAATTAACAGTAATCTTACTACTTACATTGTTTTCCATGTTCTCCTGAAATACTCCACGGAAGTAACCAACAAATATAGAAAACAGTAGATATGAAAATAAATAATAGTTTAAAAAACTAAAAAATACGCTTTTTATAGAAAACCGAACTAAAAAAATAGAAATAAGTTTTAATGAATTTAAATTAAGAATAGTGTTAAAAATTTCAATAAATATAAATTAACAATAGTGTGAATAAAAAAAAAATTATTTCATTTTAAAAAAAAGCGTGGGGTGCATGGTGTCAATAGTTATAAATATTTTATTGACAGATATGAGTAGAATGATTATTATTTTGATAATATCTTAAAAAGCACCCCACGCTTTTTTTAAAATGAAATAATTTTTTTTTTATTCACACTATTGTTAATTTATATTTATTGAAATTTTTAACACTATTCTTAATTTAAATTCATTAAAACTTATTTCTATTTTTTTAGTTCGGTTTTCTATAAAAAGCGTATTTTTTAGTTTTTTAAACTATTATTTATTTTAACTATAATTTACTAATAAAAAAGTAATTTTTGATAGTTTTTTTTAAATTCTAAAATATTGATAAATTTTTTGAAAAATTGTTTATTAGCAATAAATTTATTAAAAACATCAAGAATTATAAAATGTCTATCACTTTTATGAAAATTAATTTAGCAGATAGTTGATAATTTTAAGAATTATGGCAAAAAAAAATTTATAAAAAAAATTGACATCTTAAAATTAAAAAAAACTACAAATGCAATTTTAAAAAAATTTTTTTTTTTGGAGCAAACTTTAACGTCAAATAACTTTTTGATTATTTTTCAAAATTTACTGTTAATAATTTAAATTACCCACGTGAATAATCTCCAATAATTGAAATCCCGATGCTTTGAGTATTGAATCCCGGAGCATGAGCGCCTACAAAATCCCATCCGCGACCTTCATAGATGTTTCCATCTTCCCCGATGACAAAATTGTATCCAATGTCAATCCACTTATTGGTATCGATGTGCAGATCTTGATAAGATTTAACGATTAAAGAGCACTCTTTTATGTCGTAACAATAATGGAGAATTCCGCCGTGATGGATCACTACGTAAGGAACTGGCCGAGTCCACAATAATTGATGCCCCGTTACGTTTCTTGCCTTCCATTCTTGACGCGTTACAATCCTAGGACACTCTAATTATTAATTTTTAAAAACAAATTCATTTAATCCAATGTTATTTTTAAATTTTAAAATTCCCGCCAAGAAAATTCAAAATTTTTTTAGCGGGAAAAACTGTATTGTAAATTTTTCATAAATTTTTTAATGCAAAAACAAAAATCTAGTAATTAAAATCTGACTTTTTGATTAATAAAAATTAAATAAATTAAAATGCAAAATTAGAATTTTAAAAAATAATTAAACAAAATTTTAACGACTTAAATTTAAATTTAAATAATTACCATGTTCGATTTTTTTTTCAATTACCAGAGAATTTATTGAAATAAAATAAAAATTTATTAAAAAAATAAAAAAATAAATTTTCATTTTGTACTGTTATGTAATTAGCGAGTCACGATAGAAACAGCGAATGAATGATGAGCTAATGAGTGTGGCGCTTTTAAGCGAGTGGAATAAACAGCGCTGGGAGTCCCCAGATTTAACTCAGGACTTTTTATCCCCTCTTATTTTATTTTTATTATTTTCATTATTCCAATTCTATCAAAATAAGTGATAAAAACATAAAAAGATCTAAATTTATATTAAAAATTTTATGCTTATTTCGCGAAATTCATTATCGTTCGAATAAGGAAACTTCGGAAAGTAAATCGATTGACATAATTACGCTGAAACATTAATGTGATTGAAAAAAACGCAATAGCTAGTACAATATATGACATAGTAGAATAATGGTAATAATGAATGATAATGATGAGTAATAATTGGTGTAGATAAAGACGATAAATATTTACAAACTTCGACTATCGAAGATAAGAGTAATCGATTGTAATTGACGTGTATAAAAAGATGAAAAGTTTTTCCGGGTGGTAATATATAGCTGTTAAATAAATAAAATTTTTATTCAGAAGTTTCTTCTTTTAGTTGATGTAAAAATGTGTCAGCAATAAATAATTTGTTTACTGAAAAATTGAAGTTACAATGGGATTTTATTTCTAATGAAAATGTGTTGGATAACATTTAATTATTATTGTATAGACACTTTAGATAATACTCTGTTGTGCGATGGATGATAATGATAAATACCTTTATAATTCTTTATATTTTTACATTTTTTATATCATGAAAAATTATATTAATTAAGCTCTTACAGTTGATGTAAACTGCTTTTTTACAGTCATTCATAACTTATTTAATATAAAAATAAAGTAATTAAATCAATAAGAAATTAAATTAATAATTTTTTTGTTAGCTGTAGGGCAGAAAGTAGCCATAATTCATAGCTAAATTTATCGATAGGAATTTTTCGGTAACTAAAAAAATAATTCGGACAGCCCAGACCGGGACGCGAACCCGGATCATTTGGTTACGCTCTACCAGTTAAGCTATCCGAGACACTGTCCGTAACTGCCATTTAATCACCTAATTATTACTCTAGTTACTATTATAGATACTTTTTATGTATTAATTGAACCATGGGGCAATTGAATCACTCGACTTAAAGAATCGAAAAAAATGCTTCACCTTTTGAAATCATTGCGATTAATAAATTATGAAAAATTGAGATTTTTGTATTTTTAGGCATGTAAACTTTTTTTTCGGCGGGTGACAAATTGTTTAATAATATTTTAATTTTTTGAAAAACCTGGGTAAAAACAGAATTCACCGAAACACCGCTGCACGGCTTTTTACACGCTTTCTACTAGCTTCACTTGTATGTTTGTATGTTTGTAACCGACTCCTTTGGATTCGATTTTGACCCACTTTAAACAGCCAGATTTCGTTCAAACTTTGTAGATTTATCGAGGACCGATGGCAATACACTAATTTGATAAAATTATTTTATTTTTCAATTTGCAAAATGAGATTTTTGCTAATTTATATAATTTTCATCCATGGTCGATAAGGCAGAAATTATAATTTTCAACCATTATCTTTAGCCGATTTATCTAATATTAACAAAGTGCATGCTGGTAAGTTAGTTGCCAAATAATAGTTTAAAATTTAAAAAACAAGCTATTATACATAAACAAAACTAAAAAGTAGAAAATAAATAATAGTTTAAAAAAACTAAAAAACACGCTTTTTACAGAAAACCGAACTAAAATAAATAATAGTTTAAAAAACTAAAAAACACGCTTTTTATAGAAAACCGAACTAAAAAAATAGAAAATAAGTTTTAATGAATTTAAATTAAGAATAGTATTAAAAATTTCAATAAATATAAATTAATAATAGTGTGAATAAAAAAAAAATTATTTCATTTTAAAAAAAGCGTGGGGTGCTTTTTAAGATATTATCAAAATGATAATCACTCTACTCATATCTGTCAATAAAATATTTATAACTATTGACACC